>VDFB02285075.1:0-48397 GCA_007258455.2 Sequoia sempervirens | reverse complement strand
TTTGAACTTAACCAAATAATCCTCAATGCTAGGAAATGAATCAGTCGAAAGAGATCCCAATTTCACCTCTAATTGCCAAGCACAAACATCACTAATTGAACCAAACAATTCTTTGTACTTATCCCATACCTACCATGGCATAGTGCACTCCTCAATATGGAAGAAAAAGCTGTCAGAAACATGCAATGCAATCAAGCCCATAGCCTCATCGCATTTGTTCTTATGAGCAAATCTCTCATACTCCTTGGTAAATTTTGGTTGATGATCACCCAAAGTAGACCACAAACCCTTGGACCAAAGTAACCTTGCATTCTTAATTATGAGTGAGTACCTTAAATGAACTTGGTTTAGTCATGAGAGCAACAAGCACCAAGATAGCAAAAAAACAATATATTGCAAAAATATGATATGAAACCTCCCAAATTTGAGTCACTACTAAAATGAAGCCCCCCAAAAGACAACTTCTCCAAGTATTAGGATGTCCAAGTAATTAGTCACAATGTGAAATTTGCAAATACTGAATAAAATATACTTGGGGTTGAATTTGGAAAAAGCGTATGGATATAAAAATAGAGCTCCTCAATACCTTTCCGATGCCACAAGAATCACAAAAAATATAGATCCAGGCAAAAAGTTATGAGCTCGAAGGTCCAAATGGGAGATTTGATTTCAAACAACAATAAAATGCATCTGCAACAAAATATGACAAAATGAACTGGAACATTGTGAAGTGCTCAGTGTTAGTTTTAGGACTAGAAATGAAATAAGCAGAGAACACAACACAATAGACTAATGAACACAACAATTTACCTTGGGAAAACCACCCTCCTCGAGGGAGAAAAACCCAACAAAAAAATATCTCTTATATAATAGAAGAAATAAGAGCAAAAATCTACTTACAACACAGGACTAACACAAGGCTGAATTTGATACAATGAATAATAGCACATCTCCTTGATGCAAAAATACAAATGAATGTGATTGTCCTTGAGATTGAACTGCTGCTACTAAATGTTCTGCTGCTACAAAATGATCTGCTGCTAAGTCTGCTTGAACTGTTAAGAATGGTGAACACTTGTTGCTGATAATGGTGAACACTTACTGCTAGAAATATGCAAATATCTACTGCTAATAAGATGCAAATGTTTACTGAAAATAAGGTGCGAATGAAAGGAATGAACTTAATGATTAAATGAATGATCACCGCCTTGTATATATACAAAACTAGGTGACTTCTCATCTAGGTCAACTCCCTTAGAAGATGAGAAATATAAAATATTAATTACAACATGAAGGCCGACCAGCCTTGAACGAAGGTAAAATAGCTCCCGAAGCTATAAAACACTAACACTCCCTCTTAGCTAAGGAGGTATTTTCCAAATATCCTAGTCAAAGAGTCTCTCAACATGACGCTCATAATGGATGCACCCACATCTCAGTCTTAGATATGTACATGAGTTCATCACAGAGTCTCTCAACGTGATGTTGTCATGGAGTCTCTCAACATGACGTCTCATCTTAGTCTCAGAGATGAACAATGGCTCACACCTCATATTTCTCCGTCTCAGAGAAATATACACTACAAGGGCTTTCACCTCATATTTCTCCGTCTTAGAGAAATATACACTACAAGGGCTTTCACCTCATATATGATGTCTCATCTTAGTCTCAGAGATGAACAAGGGCTTGCACCTCATATTTCTCCATCTCAGAGAAATATACACTACAAGGGCTTTCACCTCATGTTTCTCCATCTTAGAGAAATATACACTACAAGGGTTTTCACCTCATATTTCTCTGTCTCAAAGAAATATACATTACAACAAGTATTCATGATGATGTGACTCCCTCTGAAGCTCCAAGTACTGGCATCAACCTCCTGACCTCCTCGTCCAAGGTTGCCTTTGATGGTTTGTCAGACTCCCTATGAATGTTATTTCCTCCTCTTCGAAGAAACTGACCGGCTTTAGAATGAGAAACCTTCTGAATCGACTTTAGAACTTGGCTCCTTTTGAGATGTCCCTATGTCAATTTCCATAGTAGAAGCATGTTGTGTAGACCTTAATTTACAATCTCGAGCAAAGTGACCATACTTGTCACACCTGAAACATTGAATGTGAGAGAGATCCTTCTCCTTCTTCGGTTCTGGGGCAGAATCTGATTCTCTGTCTCTATTCCTCTTTCTTCCTTTGCCTCTTTCTCTAGAAGTATATGTAGCAAGAACTTGATTTTCTAGATCATGATAGTTTTGTCCAATTCCTCTTGTTGCCAACCTGGACTCTTCTTGAATACAATCAGCTCGAAGATGATCAAACTTGGGCAACTTAGATCTCCCACTGATGTTTTGAATAAAGGGTTCCCAAGATTGAGGAAAACCATTTAGTGCCAACATAACAAGATCTCTGTTTGTAATTATATCCCCAATAGTGCTCAACTGATCTCTCAAATCAACAATCTTCATAAAGAATGAGATGACTGAATCTTCTTTATCCATTTTTACATGGTAAAGCTGTTGTCTCAAAGCAAGGGCTTTGCTGGTATTGTTGATTTCATATAATCCTTTGAGCTTTGAGTATCAAACATTTCTTTAGCTGTCTTCAACTTGGAGATGATTGGTAATAGGTGATTCATCACAGAGTCTATCATGATCTTTCTAGCCTTTGTGTTGTTTTTCTTCCACTGGATTTTCTCAGTATCACCGGAAGGCTCGGGCATATCACTTTCCATGAAATCAAGAAGATCATTCTCCTCTAATGCAATGAGTACCCTAGGTTTCCAAGAGTTGAAGTTTGAGGCTCCATTAAGCTTGTCTTCTACCTTGACACCATTCACCATTTTCTTTTTCTGCGCAAATTCACCTTCAAAGATCTGTCCTTAGTTGTAAATAAATTGCAACCTTAGATCTGCAATATTTTTCCTTCAAGATTTTCCCTAGATGAAGAGTTGACTTGACTGTTTAAACAAATCTGATTAGATCTTTCCTTAGACCCGCTCTGATACCATGTTAGTTTTAGGATCAGAAATGAAATAAGCAAAGAACACAACACAATAGACTAATGAACACAACAGTTTACCCTGGGAAAACCCTCCTCGAGGGAGAAAAACCCAATAAAATATATCTCTTATATAATAGAAGAAATAAGAGTAGAAATTTGCTTCTAACACAGGTCCAACACAAGGCCGAATTTGATACAATGAATAATAGCACCTCTCCTTGATGCAAATATACAAATGAATGTGATTGTCCTTAAGATCGAATTGTTGCTACTAAATGATCTACTGCTACAAAATGATTTGCTGCTAAGTCTGCTTGAACTGTTAAGAATGGTGAACATTTGCTGGTGATAATGGCGAACACTTGCTGCTAGAAATATGCAAATATCTATTGCTAATAAGATGTGAATGTCTGCTGAAAATAAGGTGCGAGTGAAAGGAATGAACTTAATGATTAAATGAATGATCACCACCTTGTATATATACAAAAGTAGGTGACTTCTCATCTGGGTCGGATCCCTTAGAAGATGAGAAATATAAAATATTAATTGCAACATGAAGGCCGCCCAGCCTTGAACTAAGGGAAAATAGCTCCCGTAGCTATAAAACACTAGCACTTAGAACCAAATTTTCAACGATATCTCATTGTCGAAAAAGTGAACTCTCGAGTCAAAAGATATGGTCCTTGGAAATAAATTGCTTTATTAGGGCCTTAGGGGGAAAAAAATAGGCCCCATGGGTGTTGGCTAGTGGTCAACCATGTGACCAAGCGTTGTTGGCCGAGTTAAAAAAACATAGGTGGTGGTGGTGGGTTTTATGCACCACTTGTTGGCACCTGTGGGCTTTAAAGCCCTCTTGTTGACACAAGACTGTCGACAAGATACCAAGCACTACAAAAAACAATTAAACAAATTGTTAATAAAAAATCTATTTTTTAAAAATCGCCAACTAAACCATACCTTTTGCATAGGATGATATAGGACCGTACTATTGACACAGATATTGCATAGAGATGATGCTTGTGCAGTACACATATGTGTAGAATATTCCTTGTCTACCGACTATATTTGCTTGTGATTATTGACGAATGTGTACAGACTATACAATATAGATTTCGTACAAACAAAATAATGGTGGGGATTTGAAAAATTCTTCTAAGGGCTTGGGGTAGAAATCTTTGATTTGGATGATTTGATAGTCGATCTTAGGGTTTTTATGCCTCTTGGACGTGATGGCAAGGTTTGTTTTGACCCAAAATTCTCCAAAATTGTAGCTACCTCCTAAATCTAGCAACCACTTTACAAATTCAAATCCTCGTAGATTTGACCTTACATGCCCAATTTGTACATGACCTTATGTGCATATCTAGTGCTCATGACAATCTATTTAATTATATTCCTTAAGATGACATCTCTTTGAGACATTATGTCACATAGGCCTGTTCTTTGTGCATGTCTCCATATTTTTCATGCCTACAATCATTGCATTCCATGAGATAACTTCTCTTCAAAGATGCTTTGTTCCAACACCATAGTTGTGCTTCCCATGCCTTATTTTCTTAGATAATTATTGTAACTATCCTAGTCAAAGCCCTTTTGTGAGTAATTATTAACTTGGATAGAGTTACCGATGAGAGTAAATTGGCTTTTGTTCACAGCTTGAAATACAATGTATTACCTTTTTGACAATTGAGACAAGGTTATTAACATTGAAGAAAGTGTCGTTGATACCCACTTTGTCATTGGATCATTGCTCAAGGGGTTGTTACTAACTACCATAAAGTATTGAATATGCTTTTATCTCCCTATTGATCTTTATAGGAAGATTAGGAACTTGAAACAATAATACCGATTTTAACCAATTTTCCATTTGGATTGTTGTTTTAGAACCAAATAACATAGTTTTTGAATACCATTGACCCAATCTTATTGGCTTTCAAAACATAATTATCAACTAGAGTAAACCACTGCTTATCCTTTGTCTTTTGTTTTTGGGACATAGAAAATTATACGTAGTCTGCCTTGGCAGCTAAGGAAAACTTATCAATATAGACAAAATTACCGATTTATTTAGGTCTTATTTTATTTTGGTGTTTAATGCCCGATTCCTAACTTTCATCGATGATGAAACAAGTTCTCGAACCACATGCACAAGGATAGAAAAGGAATATCTCTGTTGCATAATAGGATGGTGAAGTTATAATTTGCAGAGCAAAGTAGGATCAATGTCACTCTCCTAACTGAAACCAAACAATAAGATACAGCTGCTAGCTCAAATGATAAAATACAATAGGGTGACGCAAGCAGCAAATCTTTGTTTCAAGATTTCCTATCAACGGGTATATATAGACTCCCCAACATGAAAGTTGTATTCCTAGACCCAAAGTAATGGATTGAATGATGAGGCCACTTTCATTCCTTCAACCTTCACCCACCTTTGCATTCCATCCATTAACAATTCCACAAGAATCTACAGCTAGCATAGGTGCACTAGCTGTTTCGATCAATCGCACCATCTCACTTGGCATGAAGCTAAGCTCAGCAATGCCCTGCAATTTTAAATCATTTAGTCGAGCTTGAACCATAGTTTTAGTATCACTATCATCAATATGTTGAAATGAACCATGTAGGGTAAGCTATAGAGAGTGAATCACATCCATTTCTACTTTTTCCCATGGAAAACTTCTTCTTTTGACAACTTCTAGGATTCCCTTGAATGAAGAACAAGGGTGCATTCTCTGAACATCATCTTTATCATTGGGATGATGCTTTGCTCCTCCCCACTTCATCTCTTTTGCAGTGTGAGATCTAAACTAGAACAAAAAAGTATTTTGATGTGATTCTAGCAGTCGCCATACAACAGGCAACATCCCCAAGAGATGTTGCTCCTGGATAATCAACATCTGCTAAACTATCTGTACTCAAACCTATTGAATCCCTGTAGTATGCAAGCAATGAGTCCGGGGCATCCTTAATTTGAGCTTTCGTGGGGGTCTCTCTGGGCAATCAGAACTCACCCTCGAAGTAAAGGGCAATGCCATCACACTTGATAAGATCCATGATACTGGGAGACTGAGTTACAATTCCAATAGGTGCGTCTCATAGAAGTAGTGTTTTAGTCCTAAGAATATTGTTCTCTGTCAATTAAGCAACCAATTGCAATTCCATGTTAATCTGAAGAAGAAATGTCTGCATAAAAAAATCACAAGCTTAGCGAAGAGGAAACAGAATGGATCAGAGTGAGGTGTGATGACAAACCACCAAGCACCAACTTGGCCTGCGCCTCCACATTTTGCATGCAAATAAATAACAGAGCAGCAGTTTATGCGGAGAAAATAACTGAAATTGGTTTGTGAATTTTCACAACCCATTTTTACTAAGTTAAGAATATGATTTGTGTATTTTCACAACCCAATTTATGGCTTGACTGGGTTGTAAATCTTCACCTCATTTTTTTGACTCGTGGGTTGTGATTTTTCACAACCCTTATTTTTGTTTTTTTTTCTTAAGTTGTGAACTTTCACAATTTTATTTGTTTATTTGTTTATTTTCTCCCACTTAATTTTATTTTCTCAATAATAAACACTCATCTCATTAAAATAAGTAATTATTAAAGCGACCACTAACCGAATAATATTTCATGAATCAAAAGATATTAATTTTGTTACAAAAGTGTTGGAAACCACTGACAAAACATCCCAATAATGTAAATGATTTGCGAGCTCACCGATGGAGAATTTTTGATAACTTCGGATTAGATCCGGGTATTTTTGGCTAAAAACTTGTCACATTATCAAGAACCCTGATATGATGAAACCCAATGAGCGATA
This sequence comes from Sequoia sempervirens, assembly GCA_007258455.2. Classification (NCBI taxonomy): domain Eukaryota; kingdom Viridiplantae; phylum Streptophyta; class Pinopsida; order Cupressales; family Cupressaceae; genus Sequoia; species Sequoia sempervirens. The sequence continues at coordinate 41,574 of VDFB02285075.1, read as the reverse complement.
TATGCCCAACTTTTTTGAAATTGCAATTTTAGTTGTTTCTACAACTTCACACACAAAAATGAAAGTTTTAATATCTCAAAATCCATGAACCATTATGACTTAAACATTGGGAGAAATACCACCAAAAACATTCCCATTAAAGGAATATATACCAGCTCATACAAATTTTCAAATTTAATTGTTTTGCAAATTCTGCCAATGTTCACAATTGCTCTTGGGCTTGAATTGGATAAATAGACCCCTTCATTGAATTTAGTAAAAGAAATTTGAATTTGTAACAAAGAACTTGAATCAGTTGGAATAAAACAATGCAAGAGATCTGGGACAAAGGCTTTGAGGTGAGAATTTTGATCAAATGCATGACCTATTCACCAAAAACACCTGAGATATTTGCATTTAGGAATGACCCATTGAGATATTTTGACACAAAAAGTTTAGAATTTGGACATGTTATAATGGAGGCAATACAAAGATGTTATCCTTTGCTACATGTAGACTTACATCAATATGAAATACTCTTCAAGTCATCAATACCTTTTCTCTTTACTATAAGAACACTTGTAGCATGTTCCAACTTGATATAAATATCCAAACCAATTTTCAAATCAAAACTCCCCAACTAGGGGTTCCCCAAAATCCTCAATAAAAAATCAAATGTATCAACTTGTTTTCCACATCTTCACAAGACATCTATTTAGCCTTATTCAAAGCATACCCCTTTTCACCAATTAACCATTTCTCCTATTTTTGCACATAGTCTAGCTCACTTTCTTGTGAATAACGACCCCTTTCTCTTAACTCATGAATCTCTTTAGGTGCAAATTCGTGTAAGGAAGAATTACATTGTAAATAACCTTAAAATTATATTTTCTAGCCCCATACTTGACTATTTATAACAAATATTAAATAAACTCAATGTCATAAAATTAAAACATGCTCCCAAAAGAGAAATATTCTTTGAATAATGAATATATTTACTATATGATTATTGTGTACACCAAATTATCATCCAAACCTTTGAGAGACTTTTGATTATATGCCCATAACAATTCTACCAACATTGTATTCACAACTCTTAATTTTTGATCTATTTGTGTTTGGAAGACAATGAACTATTTGAATTTTGTGTCTATTATTTCCCAAAGTGTACATAAACATTTCTCAAAAAATTGGAATTCCTACTAGAGATAATACTTCTTAGAATACCAAAATGTATTCACACATTATTAAAAATAAGTCTACTGCATCGCCCCTTGTTACTAGATCTTTTTGTAGATATCAACACACATATATTGGTAAAATATCCATCATAAAAATAAAATAAAACTATAATCATTTCTTCTCTTATTCTTAGGAAGACCTCCAAAAAAAATCCTTAAAGATGCTTTTCTAGGGCTTTTTAGGTATGAAATGGTTTGTACAGCCCCAACTTCTAATTATTGGGCTTACTCAAAATTCACAATTGACAACTCCATATAAAATTTGTAACATGTGATGTCAAACATGGCTAATAAAACTAATATTGGAGATCTAGTTTTATTCAATCTAAAATGTCTAGTTGTATTTAATTTATGTGACTCCCAAATTAGCAATTAACCCTATGTTGCTAAATATAATGGTCTTGATGAGGCTCAAAGCCAACATGTTTTTCTTTATATTTAGTTTCGTATACCTCTTGGATGACTTGAGCAGCTGAGCCATAATGTCATTGTCTAACCCTCTTTTTACACCTCTTGATGTTTCGGTGATGGTTTCCTTTCGAAGGTTTTAATGTTTACAAACTAGGGCTTTTAAAATTTTAAAAAATTAGGAGAAGATTTCTTTAAAATTTTAAACAATTTCTACCCTTTCAAAAGCCTAGTTCAATTTCTAACTCTAGAAAACCAGAAATTCTTCTTCTATACCGGAACACACAAAGATAGATTGAATTTACTTACTATTTTTTCACTTGTTGTAAGCCCTAGAAATGTCATAAAAAACCCTTGTTCGCTCAGAAATCTACAACAATTTTGCTCTACAACCTTCACTTTGTGTCTTGAATAATCAATTAAGAAGAGTGAGAGATAACAAAGCTTATGTTTTGATTGGCTTAAGACCCATACAAGTCAACACCAATAGGAAGCAAAAGATTATTTCACAAACTCGTGGTAGGAAAATAGTAACATGAAAAGTGCTTGTGAATTGAAGAGATTGTGCAAAATGATGCCACATGTTCTGTGGGACACAAAAAAGCACAAGGGTTCAAACAATTTTTAAAGCACATAATTGCAACATGCCCAACTGATATTTGAGCAAATGGGGTCAGTAAGCAAACGAGACAGAGGCCTTGGAGACATAACTTAAAGGTTGTGACACCAGAACCAATAGTCAACGACCAAATATAAGAAAAGTGCAAGGGCTTGAGCAAGACTTAGGGTTTAAGTGAAGGTTTAGGGTTTTTCCAAAGCCCTAATACAATTTTTTTTTAAAGAAACCCTTGCGAAACATAGGATTTTTAGGAATTTGAAAGGATCAAAATAGTTCAAAGGGAAAACTTTTAATAAACACCACTAGGTACAAGGTTTAAATAAGGGGCTTATTATCTTCTTGATAATTTTGTAAAGCAAAATCTTGTGAATACCATTCCTAACATCTTCAACACCATCATACAATTTATGATTTACAATTAGCACTACCTTTTGTGTGGAGATACACATTTTAAGGGTTTGTATTATAATTCTGGTGTGTAAACTTATTGGCCCAAGATGACTATTGTTTGTACCATCTCTAATGTGCCAGGTAATCACTTAGAAACCTACCCGAAGTATCAATTTATTTTTAATGAAGTGACACCTCTATTTCGAGGTACCACACATGTTTTTATTAATCTCTTCTTGTTATTATTGAAGAAGTAGATACTTGAACTTAAAATCATTTTTTTATTTCACAAAAAAGTCTAGTTGCAAATGAATGCTTATGATACTTGTAGACTCAAATTTGAATTTTATCAATTGATATTCCTACTTGATACACAATCTAAATGAAATATAGAGGAGAGATTGCGGGTGCTCAAATTGAACCACAAAGCACCATTACAACTAAGGAAAACTAGAAAATGGCCTCACAACACATAGGCTATCAAATGAAGTTGATTGTATCAAATCAAACGACCTATGTTGTTTGCAAGCAACTAATTTCTATATTTCCCTTATAACTCCTAGGAGAACACCATGAGACATCCAGCAAGGGATTGTGTCAGTTAAAATATTCTAATATGACTAGAGGTAGACCCCACTAATAGCACCTGGTATAAAAAGAGAATCGAACGTGAGGGTGATGGGGACCAATGGTGGGGCTCCTGATAAAAATCCCACAATGATCCTACGCACTATCAAATGAGGTTGACGTCATGATTGTATGGTGTGCACTTGCTGATACTCCTACTTCTATGAATTATCCTTGTGCACGTCACCAAACAATAAAATTTAAAGTGGAAATCGATCTGTCGCAGCCACAAGTCACCATCAACAAAAAGGAACAAGGCAGAAGCAGATTTGTCGGTTGTAGAGAAGAATTCTATACAGTACTAGTGACGCACAAGGGGTTCTTTCAGGAAGAAAGAATGATGAAACCAAGAAGTATGTCCATTAGCGCAGAGTCCATCCTTTAAAATTTCAATATTTTCAAGACCAAAATTGAAGATACTTGCCATCTATAAATTCTCCAAAGAAGCCATAAGATTCTGCCACTCTTGTCAGAAGTTTGAAGCAACGTTACAATTCTATGGTTGGATCCTCTGTGGAAGTTTGAAGTAATGCTACAATTCTATGGTTGGCTCATAAGTGTCAATTGGTGAAGTCCAACGGGCCTCTTTGATCCGTGTCCCTTCACATTCTGCTATGTCCCTTTCTTGTTCGTTGTTCCCTTCTACTATAAAAATCATCTTATGAAAAACTCTTTGTATACGTTGTTGTGAAGATAATAAAACAGAATTTCCCTTGCTTTTTCCGTGGATGTAGTTATTAATGGTGAACTCGAGTAAATTGTTGTGTTTTGTGTTTTTTCTCTGAGCATCTGTTTTGGTTAAATCTGAATTTTGGGCTTTTGTTTATTTGCTCTTTATTATCAACAAGTGGTATCAGAGTTGAGCCAATTGAGATGCGCTTAAGGAAGACAAAATTGAAAAGTTTTCGGGTCAAAACTTTGGAAACTGCAAATTGATTCAAAAGACCTCATAATTGCGTTAGAGGAAAAGTCCACGAAACATACTGCTATGTCTGAATGAGGATTGGGACAGATTGTACAAGAAAGCAAAGACAACCATTATCCTCTCTCTTTCAATCAATGTGTTGTTCATTGTTAATGGGATTGATTGTCTGACATGTATGAGAGTGCTTTCGCTTGTAATAAAGTCTTCTTAATGAAGAAATTGTTCAACTTGAAGATGAAAGAAGGCAGCAATATTTCCAACCACTTGAATGATTTTAATACTCTAATCAACCAATGAATTTATGTTGATATTAAATTTGAAGAAAAAATAAAATCCATCTTGCTATTGTGTTCTCTTCCCGATAATTGGGAAGGTGTTGTAATGGTAGTTAGTAACTCGGTATTAAAAAATAAAGGATCCAACACAAAAGGAAATGTGTTGAACTTTGATGATGTGGCTGCAATTCTTCTCAACAAAGACATGAGAAGAAAACATCAAAATACTTCATTCGGAGAGGCTTTGATTTTCGACAATAGGGGGAGATCCCAAGAATGGGGTAGACATAATAATAGAAGAAGATCTAAATCTCACTGAGATCTAAATCCAAGGGCATAAATACAAACTGTTGGTTTTGTGGCAAGGAAGGCCACATAAAGAAGAATTGATGGTCATTCAAGAAGCGAAAAGTCAATCAAAAGAAAATGAGGTAAATACAACATATGAAGATGATGAAGGTGCACTTGTGTTATCTTTAGGTGAAACTACAATAGATGTTTGGTCATTAGATTCTAGTGCTTCTTTTCATGCCTCTTCGTGGTGGGAAGTTTTCAAAGATTATCAAGAAGACAACTTTGGTAAGGTCTATCTTGGTAATGATGAACCTTTTGTTAATGTTAGTAAAGGAGATGTATTATTGAAATTAAAAATGGAAATAATTAGCTGTTGCGGGATGTGAGACATGTCCCACAACTCAAAAGAAAAATGATTTCTACGAGACAACTAGATGCTCAAGGTTGTAGCATCACTTTTGAGTCCAACACTTGGAAGGTGATCAAAGGAGCCTTAGTGATTGCGAGAGGTAGCAAATTAGGCACTTTGTATGTGTTAGAGAGTTACACTAAAGTGGGAGCTATGATGGTGGCCATGAATAGTGGGACGAAGCTTTGGCACAAGAGGCTCGAGCATATGATCAAGAAGGGCCTTGAAATTTTGCTCAAAAGGGATCAACTTCCAGGTTTGAAATTTGTTGATATAGAGTTATGTGAGCATTGTATCTACGAAAAATAAAGGAGAATCAGTTTCTCTATTCAAGGGAATGACAAGAAGACACAACCGTTGGAACTAGTGCATTCAAATGTCTTTGGTCCCACAAAGGTAACTTCTATTGGTGGGTCTAATTATTTTGTCACCTTTAGTGATGATTACACTTGGAAGGTTTGGGTTTATATGGGTAAGTGCACAAAGATGGGGGGGCCAAAAAGTGGCCACTTCACTTTTTGGTCCTAAAATAGTGAAAATGTGAGTGTGTTCTAGCAAAACACACTTGTGTTATGGATTGGTAGTGACCGAACCTAGGCTCAGTCATCGCCAAGCCAAAACACGAGTGTGTTATGGTTTGAATTTCAAAAACCATGAGTGCATTATAATGTGCTTATGTTATTTGAATGCATTGACAAAACACAAGCGTGTTATAACACGCTTGCATTTGTGAATGCATTGATAAAATGTGAGTGCGTTATAATGTGCTTGTGTTATAGTATGTATTGAAAAAATTTCTTTCTTTTTTTTCTCTTTCTTGTACTTATGTTTCAGGGAAATTATATACATGAAATAAAGATTTAAGTATAAGTTGACATTTACTTTCTTATACTTTAAGTTATATTTTATGTATATAGTTTGAGGATGTTTGAGAGTGGTTTCAAATCTCTAGGGGTTATAATCCAAATTATAGCTTTTTGAGGATCTTATAATTTTTTAGACAGTCAAATTTTAGTAATCAACATGTTAAATTTTAGTAATCAAGAGGTCAAATTTTAGCAATCAGGAGGTCAAATTTTAGTAATTAGAAAGTTGTACCATCTTTCCCTCTCTCTCTCACTCGTTTATCCCTTATGCTCTAGACCTCTCTTTCACTCTCTCCTTCCCTCTCTACTTCTCTTTATCTCACCATTCTCTCTCTCTCTGCCTCCCTCCCACCCACCTTCCCTCTCTACTTCTCTCTATTTAACCTATCCCTCTCTACATCTCTCTCTCACCCTCCCTCTCTCTCTCAATCTCTCCACCTTCCTCCTTCCCCCCTCTCTCTCATTCTCTTTATGTCACTTCTCTCTCCCTTCGTCCCTCCATCCCTCCCCCCTTCCCTCTCTACTATCTATCTCTCTCTATCTCTCCTTACCTATATAAATCTCTATCTCTCTCCATCTCCACCTTTCCCTCCCTCCTTCCCTCTCTCAATCTCCCCACCTCTCTCTCTCTCTATATATATATCACCTCTCTCTCCCTCCTTACCTCTCCCTCTATCCCTTCCTGCCCCCCTCTCTACTTCTCTTTCCCTCCCCCCACTCTTTGTCTCTCTCTTCTCTCCATGTCTACCTCTCCCTCCCTCCTTCCCTCTCTCTTAATTTCCCAACCTCTCTCTCTCTCTCTCTCTACTTCTCCCCCTTCCCCCTTCTATCTCTCCTTCATTATATATTTCTCTTTATCTCACTCTCTCTCCATCTCTACCTCTCCCTCCCTCCTTCTCTCTCTCTCTCTCTCAATCTCCCAACCTTCCTCCCTCCTCTATTTCCCTCTCTTTATCCCCCTCTCTCTCTCTCCCTCTCTCTCAATCTCCCAACCTTACACTTAACCCTATACCCTCAACCCTAAACACTGTCCCTCAACCCTACAACCCTAAACCCTACACCCTGAACCCCTATCCCTATAACCTATACCCTCAACCTTATACCCTAATTCCTAAACATTATCCCTCAACCCTATACTTAAACCTTAAACCCTAAACTCTCAACGCTTAACCCTATACCTTATACCCTCAAACCTCAACCCAAAACCCTCAACCTTATACCCTAAACCATACACCCTCAACCCTCATCCCTATACCCTATACTCTTAACCCTCAAACCTCAACCCTATAATTAAACCATAAACCATCAACCCTATACCAAATATCCTAAACCCTAATCCCTATATCCTATACACTTAACCCTATACCCCCAACCCTGAACACTATCCCTCAACCCTCAACCCTATACCTTAAACCCTCATCCCTATACCCTATACCATCAAACTTATACCCTAAACCCTGAAAATTATCCCTCAACCCTATACATAAACCCTAAACCCTACACTCACAATGATCTGAATTGAACTAAGAGATTTAGATAAGAATATCTGGTGTAAAAGAAAACCTACAATATTGTATTAATTGGAAAAAATGGCAAAACTCATGATAAGAGTTGCATGCCTTCAAAGTCATTGTTTTATTCAAAGTAACATGAATATATAGAAACTGAAGAATGCCAATAGTCATCACAAATTCAAAAATTTGAAATGAATAGATGGTTGTGAGAAAATACATACAAAATTCCAAAATTTCAAAAAAACTAGGAAAATATTTACCCCAACTTGGTGGGGTCATAACTTTCTACTTGGTGCTTGGAATTCAAATCCGTTTAGACCGTTGGAAAGGTCTCCAAGAGGACTAATTTCATCCCCTTATGACCAATTCTCCTCTATTCAACATAAGGGACTGAGAAAATTTTCGAACCTAAATTTTTCCTTGAAGACCTCTGAAAATGTGATTTACTAGAACCTAGAAAATACCAAAAAATTCAAAAAATTAAATTTTTGACTTTTTACAATTCTATCATCTCCGAACTGCCCTGAAACATCCTTAGAATGCTCTAGATCACTCAACCCTTAACCCTATACCTTATACCCTAAACCCTACACCCTGAACTCTATACCCAATATCTTAAACCCTAATCCCTATACCCTATACACTTAACCTTATACCCTCAACCCTAAACATTATCCCTCAACCCTCAACACCCAAACCTAAACCCTAATCCCAATACCCTCAACCCTATACCCAATATCTTAAACCATAATCTCTATACCCTATACACTTAACCCTATACTCTCAACCCTATACCTTAAACCCTAAGCCCTACACCCTCAACCCTCATCCCTATACCCTATACCCTCAACCTTATACCCAATATCATAAGCCCTAATCCCTATACCCTATAGAATTAACCTTATACCCTCAACCTTGAACCCTATCCCTCAACCCTCAACCCTATACCTCAAACCCTAAACCCTATATCCTCAACCCTCATAGGGGAGAGAGAAAGAGGGGGGAGGGAGGGAGGAAGGGAGAGATAGAGGGAGGGAGATGAGAGATAGAGATTAGAGAGGGAAGGAGAGAGTGAGAGAGAACAAGGGGGAAGGTGGGAGAGAGAGAGAGTGGAAGAGAGGGAGGGATGGATGGAGAGAGAGAGAATGGTGAGATAGAGAGGAGAGAGTGAGAGGGAGGGAGGGAGAGAATGACATGAGATAGAGAAGAAAGATTGAGATAGAAAGAGGGGGAGGGAAAGATAGATATATAGATAGAGAGGTGTGTGTGTGTGTGTGTGTGTGTGTGTGTGTGTGAGAGAGAGAGAGAGAGAGAGAGAGAGAGAGAGAGAGAGAGAGAGAGAGAGAGAGAGAGAGAGAGAGAGAGAGAGAGAGAAATAGGGCAGGAGGGATGGATAGAGGGATAGAGGGGGAGAGCGACTGAGAGGAGAGATAGAAAGAAGGGGAGGGAGGGAGAGTTAGGGAGGAAGATAGAGGTGTGTGTGTGAGAGAGAGAGTGTGTGTGTTGGTATAGAGAGAAGGAGATAGTGAGAGGGAGGGAGAGTGAGAGAGAGAGGTAGGGAGAGGGAGGGTGAGGAGAGATAGATAGTAGAGAGGGAAAGAGGTAGGGAGGGAGACATAGGTGAGATAGAGAGAGAGTGATGGAGGGAGAGGTAGGTAAAGAGAGGGAATGAGAGGTAGATAGTGAGGAGAGATAAAGAGAAGTAGAGAGGGGAGGGAGGGAAGGAGAGGTAGGGAGGAGATAGAGGTGTGTGTGTGTGTGTGAGGGAGGTGAGATAGAGAGAATGCGAGAGTGAGAGAGAGGGAGGAAGGGAGGGAGAGGAGAGATAGTGAGTAGAGAGAGGAGAGAGTGATAGAGATTATAAAACTTGTTGACTACTAAAATTTGATCTCCTGATTACTAAAATTTGACATGCTAATTATTGAAATTTGACTAAGTTTAAAAAAATATAATATCTTCCAAAAACTAGAATTTGTATTATAGCTCCTAAAGATCTGAAATTACTCTCAAACATCTCGAAACTATATACATGAAATATAACATAAAGCATAAGAAAGTAAATATCCATATGTAAATGTCAACTTATACTTAAATATTTATTTCATGTATATAGTTTCCCTAAAACATAAGGACAAGAAGGAGAAAAAAAAGAGAAGAATTTTTTTCAATACAGACCATAACATGAGCACATTATAATGCACTCGCGTTTTGTCAATGCATTCAAATAGCATGAGTGTGTTATAACATGCACATGTTTTGTCTTGATTTGGGAATCCCCAAGCCTTTGGCCTGGATTTGCTTAGGATTTCCAACCCAAAGGCTTGGACTACCTTTCTAGCACCCAAAAAATGTGTTTTTGCATACTCTACAAAACTTCACATAATCTCGTTCATGCTAACCATTAGGTTTGCATTTCAAAGTTGAGTAAAACAAACACCCGAGTAATGTTAAGCTCTCTCTTAGCTATTTAATGATGTAATTTTTTTCACATTTTTACTATGTTAAGACTTTCATCTTTAATTTCTTTTGTTGGTGTATCCATTTTTGTCAAAAACCAATGTTTGACATTTTTTACTTTATTTTTTTAATTAAGAGGGGTAAACACTTTTGACTCAGAGCTATGAATCAGTTAGGTCACAAGCTGGGGACCTCATCCCCAATGGGGTTTGAACCTTGATGGCAATAATAACAACACAACAACTTAACCATCACACCATGCCACTATTGGTTTTTTACTTTATTTTTTAACCATTCAGTAAAATTTCAAATAAATTACACTTTTATAAACTAGACTCCATTCTACACATTAAAAAATTGTTTTTGATTGTTTTTCAAAAATTGTAAGGGTGGCATGATCAAATATGTTTTTCAAGATGTGTCTACTTTGAAAATTAGTAAAAAATCATATAATCATTAAAAAATTATAAGAAAAATCAGGCATAAACTACATGCTATTAGCTAATTTCTCATCGAAGCGATTTTTAAAATACTAAAGAAAATTAACCTTTTGAGGTACCCACAACAAATGCTATGTTATGTTCTTAAAAAAAAATAGGACCAATTTGTGTGGGTGCCTTTTTTGAACCCCTTAATCTCTACCATTTTCAAATAATATTAGTAGTTTAGAAAGTACATTCAGAGCACCACGATCCTTGTTTTTGTTGCATCTTCAAATTTTGAGTGTAACTATCCTCAATTTCTCATCCAACGCCAGTATTTCCTGATTTTAGGAAAAAAATGGCCACTTAAGACCCCTTTTTGGCTCCCCATCTTTGTGCACTTACCCATATGTCAAAATTAGGAAGTTTGAAGTATTTGAAAAATTTAAAAATTTCAAAGCAATTGTTGAAAATCAAACCAGCAACAAAATCCAGTGCTTGAAAATTGATAATGGTGGAGAGTTTTGTTCCTTGGAATTTGATAACTCTTGTGCAGATAATGGTATACAATGGATCAAGATTGTCCCTTTGACCCCTCAAGAAAATAGTGTAGCTGAGAGGTTGAATTGAACAATATTGGAGAGAGCTCGCAACATGCTTGTAAATGCAGGATTGGGTAAAGATTTTTGGGTAGAGGCAGTTAATACTTTGGTGTACTTGATTAGCTAAGGTCCATCTTCTCACTTGGACTTTGAGATACTAGAGGAGAAGTGGTTGGGAAGAATAATTTCTTACAGTCACTTGTGGGTGTTCGTATGTGAGGCCTTTGTTCACATCCCACAAGAAAAATGTACGAAGTTGGATGTAAAATCAAAACAATGTATATTTCTTGGATATGGTGATGGGAAGTATGGTTATTAGTTGTGGGATCCCATCACCAAAAAAGTAACTCACAACTGAGATGTGACTTTTAATGAAATATTATGTTAGAGTAATCATGTATTAGCTAATAATTAATTAATATTTAATTAATTATTAGTCTAAATTATTCTCATGCACTTAAGCTAAACTTTAAAGTGATTTTCTATGTTAACTAGAGAGATATTATTAGATCTTTTTGTCTCATTGCATGAGATCTTGACACTTGTCATGATCTAATCCATTTATCCTTTAGGGTTGTTCCTATATAGCACTCAAACCTCATTGTATTATCATACCTTTGATGCCTTTGATAAAACTCTCAATCTTTGAGGAATCTTGTTTTCCTTGAAGATTCTTGAGGCTCATTCTGTAGCTTTTTCTTGTTGATGAATATTGCATATTATTGTTTGCAACCCTCTTGTGTGGAAGGTGTCTTTGTTCATTGTTTGATCCTATGACTTTTGTTCTTCATAATCCTAATAGAGCAATGTTTGTTTGTTAGGACAATGGAAGTCAGAAAAATAATGTGTCAATCAATGATATTGGAAATGGAAGTGATGTGTTTAAATCACTACAAACTCCTCAATTATAACATACACATCTACAACCCCATACTCTGCCTAATACCTCTATGCAAGATATACATAATCAAGTTTTAATGCAACAAAATCAAGAAGACATCTCCATTGGATGTAGTCTTTTTGAATCACAAGGACTAACATCAAATATTGGTTTAAATCTGTGGCCTAACACAAATTCTCAACCACCTAGTTCAATGGTTTTACCTCAATTCTCTACATCTAATGCAAGTTCTATGTCTAATACTTTGCCACCCCATATTTCTCCAACTCTTCCTAAACAAAATCATATTAGAAATTCTAAAGAATGAAATTCTCAAGAGTCAATTCCTCAATTGAGGAGGTCCACTAGGGAACACCAACCTCCTACTAAATACAAAGATTTTGTGCATCATCTATTGATCTTTGATCAAGCAGAGCCAACTACATTTAGAGATGCTTGTAATGAAAAAGATAGTGAGAAATGGATGGATATCATGAGATAATAAATGGATTTATTGATGGAAAATCATACACGAGACTTAAAAATTGAAGAGCCTAAAAAATAGGTGGGTTTACAAATTGAAGGAAGAAGATGGTGGTAGGAAATGGTATAGGGCTAGATTGTTAATAGGTGCAGGACAACTGAGAGGGGGGGTGAATTAGTTGTCACCAAATTCAAATTCGAAACTTTAAATACTTATTAGCTTCACAATTATACTGTTTTGTTATTAAGCATGAGCATGAAATGTAGAAAACAAAAAGTAAAATCAACACATTGAACACCAGATTTTATGTGGGAAACCCAATGAGGGAAAAACCACGATGAGGACTAAGTCACAATTTAAAGAGATAGAAAAACAAATTACAAAGGCTCACTACCTAGAAGAGGACTCACTGTCCAGATACAAAAGGTCACTGCTTACAAGGAGGCTCACTACCTACAAAAGGATTTACAAAAAAAAATTGGGCTTCATAGCCAAAATGAACTAAAAAGAGTGCACCTAACAAGTGCTGATGTAGTTCTGGTGATGCTCAATAGACTGACTTAACACACTTCATCATTTTTCGCTCTTCTTCACTTTCACATTCACTACTGCTTCATCGATTACCCACCATCTTCAAAAACTATTCAACATATATATACTCGATCTATCCACAAGCATCAATTAGGTTGGCCTAATTGGATGCAATTCAAAAAGGTAACTGTCAACTTCATGGCTTCTCCGAAAGTAATCCAAATGTATAATACGCTACAATATGTCGACATGGACCAAAGATAGATCACACATATATCCGCAGTACACGTTAAAATATTAACTGATTATTAGGTTAGCCATGATTAACCTAATAATGAAATGCAATCGCCAAAGTTGATGCCAATACACCATCCAATCACATGATCATACAAAAATACATACATACGCGCTTCAAGTGATCATAAGCCACTTCTCAAAATATTAAACACCAATGATTACTAGAGGGAATATGCGAACCAAAATACCATATCTACCACCGAAGGAAGTAAACTTGTTTTGCACACCAGTTCAGGGTACCATCCCAATTTGATACGATAAAAAACATGGTGACATGAATGACAACATACAAACTGATCTTCTCCATTCTTCCAACAATCTCCCCCTTTTTCATTGATGGCAACATGTGTAAGAAAAATATTCAAAAAATCTCCTCCAATTTCTCCCAACTTTCCAAATCTCTCCCCCTTTGACATCAATGGAAAAGGGTGACCAAAAAGGTGTAAACATGGTGACATTCAAAATTGCAAAAAGATTCCAATTCTTCCAAAAACTTCCAGCCATCCTAAAACTTTCAAACATTCAACAATTCATTTTTTCTTCATCTTGTTCAATTTCCCTTTTTCTCTTTCTTTTGTTTTTTCCAAAACAAACAAAACAATAGAAATTGAACATTCAGAATTCAAGTAAAAATGACACTCTTAACTTGAAACACCTTCTAGTATCTTTCTTTGATAACTAGATATAACTTCTTCCAGTTAAATATAGCTGAATCCATTCTCATGCACATGCTTTCTAATAGGGCCAACAATGTAAAAGAAGATGACCAATCTGTAGATGAGCACTGTCTTTCACAATCTTTTGCATCAGTAAGTATTCCGGAAAGATGGTCTACCAGACCTCAACAATCTCCTTAAGGAGCCAAAAGGTTTTCACCACATCATCTCTTTGTCTCTATACAATAATCAACTCAGCTTGCAATTTACCAACTCTCAGCCTTTGTTTCCCTTCTTTGTCTTCAAAGATATTAGAGTTCTTTCCGATGCTATTTAGCTCATATTCAAATGCTTCAATTCTACTTTTGAAATTGTCTACCGCAGCAGGCCATCAGAGACAATGTTTGTAGATATCTGATATTTCTTTGATGCATTTCTTCGTTTCCATGATAAGTTCGGATAATCTTTGCTTAGCTTTAGTACATCTCTTTTCAACCAAGGCTTCCAACTTGCATCCTTCTGGACCTTCAAGCAACATTCTTTCTTCAACAATCTCAACTAAATTTTTTAGTAAGGATTCAGAATCAATTGATACATCAATACCTTTTCAAAGTAGATACTCTACTAGAGTGTCATCAATCTTGAGTATGTCAACTAGAGGCTGCATTCCATAACTCACCAATTTTCTTCATCTTTCCTTTAACCAACATAGACTAGATGTCATCTGGATCAGAGGATTCAGATCTAGGTAGAGATTCTTTTCCCTTCTCTTCTGAAATGACAATGATGTCTTCAGTTATAGCTTTTCTTTGCTTCAATTCCAGAGGGGAATTACTAATGACAACTTCCAATTCTCTCTTATGGAGGATGAACCCACTTCAAACTAACTCGGTTCCGACATACCATAGCATAGATTTGCTCTTAAGGATGTGAATAATGATTTGCACACACTTACATTATCCACCAACAATTCCATGTATCTGTAGACTTGTTTCCCAATAGGAATACTAGATTCCCACAACATTTTCTCTTCCCAATAGATAGTTCAAAAAGTAAAAAGTGTCATGCCCAAAATTTTTGCTAGAAAAACCCAATTTTTTTTGTTGTTGTATCCATTATTAAGTTGATTAATGCTCTAGGAATGTTTAGGATGCACACTAACTATCTTTATTAAAACCCTTTATCTTTTAAAGGAGGCCACAATACCAGGTTCACATTTAATGATAGTCCAACATTCTTATTTATAGCTAGAGGTAAGGTTAATAACAATATTCCTTTCGATATTTAAACAATATGATAATTATCATCATCATTAGACTTGCCCATATTAGCATCCTTCCTTAAACTAGTATGGTTTATACTTGTTAATGTGAGACTATATATATATATATATTTATGTAAGCCTCACTGTTCAACTAGGCTTAAAATATATTACACTTACAAGTATCACAAACTAATTCTCTTTGTAAAGGCTAAAGCTCCTTAAACCAAATTGTGTCGATTCTACATACAAATGTTAAGTATCCAAAAAAATAATTCAATTTTATTTGATAATTAAGTTGTTTATACAAATATTATGATATAATAATTAATATAAATTTAATGAAAATAAGATTCTTTAAATAATGATATATAAGGATAACATATATAGAAATCTCCCTTTTTTTTTTTTTTTTTTCTTATAAGTCTATACTCCAAAGATTCCAAGTTCATCATCTTGATATGCAAAAAGAAAATTAAAAAGATCATGATTATTTGAATATAGATATAGTGCATATATGCATAAATAACTCCCAAATTATTAACACTTAATAATAAATCTTTCTTTTTAAAATTCATTTATTACTACCAATATAGAATATTATTTATCTATTTAATTATGATTAACTATTATTTATTTAATTATTTTCTTACTTTTATATATAACTTACTCTAAGAAATAATTTAAATATTATAAAGAACATATGAGACCACACTTACTAATAATTATACTAATTCCTAAGTATATCCATTTTTTTTTGTTTTTCTTGGAGAGGAGGAAAGAAATCCCTTTTAAAGAATCCTCATAATGCTTAAACTTTTCCTGTGCATATAATCTTATTTTAGTTGAATAGGATCTCCTCCTTTATTTTGAGAATATGGGAATATATTCTCCTTAACTTTATTTGTGGAATATTTTTACATAAGGATTACTACGATGTATTTTGAGTGCTGCTATTTTATTAAATATTAATGAATTCCATGACCATAACTTTCAAGCATAGTATTCCAAGAAAGAAATCTCTTTTAAAGAATCCTAATAATGCTTAAACTTTTTCTATGCATATAATCTTATTTTAGTTGAATAGGATCTCCTCCTTTATTTTGAGAATATGGGAATATATTCTCCTTAACTTTATTTGTGGAATATTTTTACATTAGGATTACTACGATGTATTTTGAGTGCTGCTATTTTATTAAATATTAATGAATTCCATGACCATAACTTTCAAGCATAGTATCCAAATAAGGTATACATGTATAATTTTACCAAAACAACGTCGTGCAATATTATCATCCAATTTAATTTTATTGATGTGTCGCCTTTCATAATAAAATACTATTTATATCACTTTGATTTATTATTATTATTATTATTCTGATTACTATGGTCCATACCAACAGTGCTCTAAAATGCATCCCCAAGAATACGATGGTGGCGTGCTCCTATTTTTTTTTTTTAGACTACCAAGTGCCTTCTTTATTTATTGATTTACTGGAGTGTAAGAATTTATTCATCTCTTTTGAAAAATAATTAAATGGTCAAAGAAAAACATACATAAATGTTCGTGTCTAGAATTTTTAAGTATGGAATTAATACAAGGAACACACTTTCCTTCCTTATGGTTTGGGCCTTGTATACAATTTTCCCACTAAAATTCCAACATAATACATTACTTAGCTCCATTAGAAGGTGATTTTTCAAGGTTTCATTCCAAACTTCATGTTATAACAAATTACTTCCCAACTATTCTCAAGGGGTCCACTAATTCTATAGATCTAGTTGCAATACAAATGAGCTATACAACTCCAATATTTCTTCTAATTTAGTTTTATTCCTTGTATTATAGCTACATTCCTAATAAATATTGGAAAATACAAGGTATATTCTTTATATTTTTCTTCACAATATTTGATTCAACAAACCAAGGCTTTCATAATTGATTCACAAAATAAAAGCTTCCAATGTACATCAAACCACCAAAGAGTAACTTTCTCTTTTTCCATTCTCTTTTTTGTTACAGAGTATTTTATATATTTTCATATTACAAACATATTTAAGAGGGATACAATGAAGGACACACAAGAAATCAAGGCTTGCTCTCCACCCGACCATAATGGCGTCATGGAGCCTTGTGGGCTCTAGCCATACCCTCGAGCAAGGAAGTCATTTAGCTCCAAGATGATGAATGGAGCCATTTCAAATTTTACAAGGAATAAGAATAACATAGCACCAAATTTTATGCATCTATGGCCTCTACCTTCGATGTTCAATTATGAATCCATACACTATGTCAACTTCTTACAACCAATAAACAAGGGTAAATGAAAATAGGAAGGACTTATCTCTTTTCTTTAGGTGAGTGGATTGGAATTTTTCCTCCATCTTTCCTCTCCAAGCCAAGCCATCTTGATCCCTATCTTCCCAAGAGGTGGACTCCTCTCCTCTTCTCATTTTTTCTACATCTCCACTAAAATTCTCCAAGAGGAGAAGTGGGTAGCACCCCCTTCTTCCTTTCCAAAATATATAGAAACTTCATCTTGCAACCTTTGGATGGGGAGGTGTGGAGTATACCTACCTCCATAAATGAGTCTTTTCTTAATTAAAGAGGAAACATGCACTTGGACAACCCTTCCATTTTCCATCCCATCCTCTCCTCAAAACTCGTCATTCTCCATTATGAGTACTTTTTAGGGGTCAAATCATGTCCTTGGGGCACTATTATATGTCCACTTAACCCCTACCACTATGGTATAGACCCTAGGGGGTTTATTTTGCATCCCAACCAAGGAAATTGACTGACAACCCTCTTTAAAGACTCACTTAAGGTTCCATCCGAGTTTTCACACTTGGACATGGGTTCCTAACCCCTAGACCCACTTACACCCAAATAACACATAATCAATCAACCCTCACCACCTTAATTTACCAACATATCGACTTTATTCATTTTTAAACCCCAAAATACGAGGGGGGGGGGGGTCAAATTCATGATCACAAGAAGATGCCTTTTTGATGTGTTCTTAATGGTCTTCCCTTCTCATACTAACACTCTTCCTTTCCTGCACATTACCAATGAAACCATAAGCAACAATCATATATCACATTAATCTGATAGCTGAAATGAGATTTAATTGGACAACAATTTCATTTACAATTTCAACTCATATTCACAATTTATGAATCCTAACTCCATGACAGCATCAATAGAATATCAGAACAAAATGCAAGAATATTGTAAAATAATCACACCATTTATCATCCACAATACCTCTCACCATCTATTTTGGAATACATAAAACAAATTAGGGTTTTACTTAATCACATGCAAGGTGGGGTCTTACATCCCCCTCCCCTTAATTTAGACTTCCTCCTAGAAGTCGTTAAGGTCAAGAAACGTAACCTCCATATAGAAATGTACATAATCTACCAACTATTTTACTTACATGATGAAAAAATTCAAAAAAATTTAACTATGAGCACATATTAGAGACATCCCTTCCATGCATCAAACCTCTAAATAATTAGAACATAGTTTCTCACTATAGAACATTTATCCAATATACTCACAATGTAACAAATGCTTGTAATTATCCATGTAATTAGCATGTCTGATTAACAATTACGCCAACATATACCCAAAACATAGTAACATCCTTAGACACACTTCAAGATTTCTTTTTTTTTGCATCATAAACATCACTCATGATGTTATAACATATTTTCATTCCAATATCAATTCATGTCTCAAGAATAGTATTCCCAAATTTATTTGTCACTTTCTTTCTCACATAGTAGTCAAATATTTTCACATGTTATTTATTTAAAATTTTATCCATGTATATCACATCAATTACACATAATTCACATCACAAGGCTCACACAATGGGGTTTATAAGGATGGAGATTCTTGGATACTATAGCCATTAGGAAAGATGGTCTCAAGGCCCTTCTCTAAGGACCCTACCATACATCTCCTGGGTACCTTCCCTTGTTTGTGTAAGGGGGTTAGCCTCCAAGAGGAGGGTGTACAAAGAATAATCATGGAACTAGAGGAAGAATGGATAAATGATTGTCCCATGTCGGTCCCATTTGCAACCCCTTTCAAATAACTCATAATTCCCCGATGCATCTACTCCCCCATATGACCTGCCAGGGGAACCCCCAGGATATGGAAATTTTTACAGATGTCACATTACACCACACTTACTAGTAGTTAGCAAACAATGAGAAGCCTCAAATTGATAAACATAAAATCACAATCCAACAAAAAAAATATAAATTCGAGACGAAAACCAAATAAGATTAGTCACAGCTGCATTTAAACAT
Organism: Sequoia sempervirens; assembly: GCA_007258455.2. Classification (NCBI taxonomy): domain Eukaryota; kingdom Viridiplantae; phylum Streptophyta; class Pinopsida; order Cupressales; family Cupressaceae; genus Sequoia; species Sequoia sempervirens. The sequence goes on along the minus strand of VDFB02285075.1, from coordinate 22,108 downwards.
TCCAATCTTAATTCAAAAATAGAAATTAAAGAAGTCCTTGAGGCAATGGACTATGACAACCTTCAAATGGCTAAATAGCCCTAGTAAAAGAAATGTAAAATCTAACACTATTGGCATAAAACAAAACATTAATTAAGAAATTATCAATAATTCATATCTCAACAACAAAATTTTTGCATTACGAGCACCACATGACTTTGTTAAAGCCACCTAAGGGGAGGAGGGGAATGGTGGTTCTCTAACCACATAAGTATAACATCATGCAATAATTGGTGGTCCCTAACCACATAAATATGATAGCGTGCAATATCATGGTGGACTCTTCTACATAGTATCAATGCCCTGCATTGCTGAAGTATCCAAAATCTATGATCAATATGGCCCAAGTAATTCCATTCTTTACCCATGGGTTATAAACATCAAGGAGTGGATTTGCACTATGAACCAAGAAGTGTGGTTCTCATATGTGGGGGAGTAGGTTAGGAACACGTCCAAGGGAAACCATGGAGTTCCCCCTTAGGGTTCTCTCGCCCCTCAACCCCTATTTACACTAGCAGGCATCTCAATCTCGTAGGGGAGTCGTACGCTAGGGGTACACATTTAACATACAAACATGAATTACACAAAGAATTACTTCACATTTCACTTAGTAGACACACATCTACACATATCATGTTTACATTATTTCACAATTAACTGACTTACACAAAGGGTACACATAAGAGGTCGTACTTGACATCCCTCACCCTTATCCCAAGTCAGATACCATGTATCTCATACTTGGGGCACAACACATTTATTGGTTTTTCACTTCACATGTCATAACACAATACACTTTAGGAAATTCATCATATTATAGAACATGAGCAATGCACTTAAACATATTCTATTTTCTTTAGACAATATTCAGTTCCCATCTCAATTTTAGAAACAATCACTAGCTTTGCATAAGTACAAGAAAACACTGGAAGATGTTCAACTATATCTTAACAATACATAGTTCACCACACTTCTCATCTTACTAAGTTAGTGTATAACATCACATTTAATATCAAGTTTGGTTTTCTATATTTGTCCATACAATTCTTCCTCTTTTATTCAACTATGTTTGTTATCTTCCCAATATATTTTCCACCACATGCTACAGAGTGTTTCCTACTTAATAAGGAAGATAGCTAACCATTTTCATTGAACATCACATTGCATGAAACATATGACAATCATGGAAAAGTAATTCTCACAACTTATTAATATCTTTTTACCGATCTTGCATTTCACTATTAATTTTGAACCCTAAGTCACATGTTATAGTCATCATTTTTTTTACCATCACCATTCCATCTATCCTCAATGAGGAAAAATTCCTAGAAGTTTTGACTAATTTTATGTTTTCTCCATTGTATTCATGTGTATATGTTTTTCCATAAATAAGTACTAACCAACACACAACTTGAGTTGCTTTTATTTATTTATTTTTTTCTGTTTTGATTTCTCAACCACCTAACACATTGTGAATCATACTTAGTTCCTTACTCAATTTATAGATTCCTTTGGGACATGATTCCTTTCTTATTTTGGCTCTAACAACCCTTTAATCTTTAGCTTATTTATAAGAAAAGTAGTAATAACATGTGTTCTAGATAATGTTTTGATCTCCAAACTCTCACTTTGACAAGGTCCCTTCACCAATATTTCATGTTCAATTATAAGGGAATAACTTAATGCCACATATATTGAACCTCACAGATATATCTTAATTGAATCTTTCTATGTATTCACCTTTGGCTTGAATCTTAGTGATCACTTCATTTTGCTTGTTATTTACTCTTTTAACAACAAAACAAAAGGGTTGGGTGTTGTTAAAACTCTATTAATTTTACTAGGTTTCCATTTGTTTTGTAAAAGTGTTTAAATGAATTTAAAGTCCCACCCTTCCATTCCAAGTAAAGTCCTATTTTACCCTTTTTAAAAGTAGGATTTACCATACAACGTAGGGTTCCAATCATTGGTTGGCATCCTTAATCATGCAATCTTACCTAGCAACCATAAGTTGACTTCACCTTAGAACTTTAAGCATTCAATAGAAAGGCTCTTTCTTATGTTAAATCATAATCCATATAAGTTTTAGGAGACTTATGTGTTAATGATGTCTGCAGTACAAATGCAAGATAAATTCTAACACCTCCTTATAGAACCAAGGATAATGTACTTTCAAAGTTACATCCTCAATTTCTTCTTTATCCATTCTCTAATTAACACAAGAGGTGTTTCAAATGCATACACAATGAGAGTTATGATGTGTCTAGCATGGTACACATATTGAACATATAGCTTATTCGAAGTTGAAACTTATGGCAAGGTTGCTCTAATAACCGGGGTTTACAACATGCTAGGCATATTTATGGGTATATAAATTCTTCATTTTAAGGTTACTCGAGGGAATTTTAGAAGTTCTTAGTACCACCTTCTTAGGTTGAGCTAATATATCTTAATTAAGTTGCCTCCAATTTAGACTCTAACCCAGTCTTCATTGTTTTTGATTAAATAGCCATGATTTTTAATTTAAAGATTACCTAAGGCCCACTAGGAAGAAACAATAACTTGTCTCTAAACACTCCCTTACATTTTCTAAGCTTGAACAAAATGATTTCTTTTCTAAATTTAAACTATACAATCAACAAAAAATTGTTTAATTATTCAAGGTTATACTTTACTATCCACAATAATTCTAATAATTCAACTTCTCCATCAACATCATTAATGTCCTTTTTGGTGGAAGAATTTAGGTTCATTTAATCATAGGTATTGAAGTGAATCCTATTATTTTACTAACTCATCAAGATCCAAACCGGAAGGGATAACCCTCATCCACCGACATTCGGGCATTTTTAGATAGATTTTCAAGTAATAGGCTATACAAATCAAATTGCCTATTTTCCTTAATCATCATATGTGCAAGATAAATGACAATAGCTGAAGTCGAGCCTTCACTATTTTTGAAATATATTTTATAAGAAACACCATACACAACATACCTTACAGCCGAATCCGCAAGTGTGTTTATCAATAGAGCTCGAGGGTCTTTATTAATGCTAGTAAGTTCCTCCACATCTTTGTATTTCATGGTTTTCTTTCTAGGAAGATCCCCAATACTGCATAAGCCAGTAATCGCTTCGATCGCTTCCTTTGTAATTAGGTAGGGTTTGTTCAACACAATGTTGTCGTTCTTGAATCAACTCAACAAGAAAAAAATGAACTCTTTATCATCAAACCATGGAAATTCTCCATAAATCCATAGTTTTTATGCTTTGTAATTTGTTTTCTTTCAACCCTAGTTCCATTTCCTTCATCTTTCTACGATCAAATTCTTCCAATTCAACTCCTTTCAGCTTAAGTGGAATGTCGCCACTCGATCCTTTGTCCATTGTCATGCTTAACTTTCTTGAATTCGTTAATTTTCAATCAAGACTTCTTCTTTTCCTTTTTAGACTGAATAATAATTCCTGAGTATTTGTAACAATTTCCTCAACTTATTTCAGAAATGCTTCAGATTGCTTCAAGATTGCTCCAAGACACCTTTTCAAATTCTTCAGGTGCTCAACTAATCAAAGAGGCTTACAAATTTTACCTTATACACCATCGATTTTCCCTAATTCATATTAAATGCGACAAACATCAAAAAGCTGCTAAAAAATTCTTCTCAACACAGAAAACCCTAATTCGGTCCGCAAATCAGTATGTTAACATGTTTTCTTCCGGTTCCATTTCCAAATCCTCTAATTATTCATTCTTCACATTTCATCCTCGTGTCAACCTCTGACATGCCATTCATCCAAGGGGTTTTTATAATTTTCTGATAATGCTCCCCCTAAGACTATACTAGGTCTAATTCCCAGAGGAATTGTCTGTACCGGATGAGGGCACAAACACATCAATAGTTTCAGGTTCTTCTTTCTTTGTTCATATCTTATTCATCTCTTGCTTCATTTCTTCTTTGTCGATCTTCTTTACCGGCTCATTTTTCTCTACAGGAGCAGACTGCTTTCCCTTCTTACTTCTGCAAACCTTTGAGATATGTCCATGTTTGTTACAATTATAACAGACAACACTTTTTTGATTGGTCTAACCTCCATTACTTCTCGATCTACATTGATTTACTTTGTGTCCAAATTTCTTACAGGTATAGCAGTAGCCATTAAAGGATTGATTCATTCTACCTCCATTAAACCTGTTCATTATCACCTGGTTGATCATTCTCACCTGAGATCTACATTCAATAGCTTTATGTCCAAATTTCTTACATCCAAAACATTGTCTAATGAAGGGACCATAAAATTGATTCATCCTACTCCTACATTTTGTTGCCTTGTGACCATATTTATTACAGGAAAAATAAATACCATTGAAAGAGGGATACCTTTGTGCATTAGGCTATTTCACAAGCGGTCTCCTTGCAAACTTTCTTTTCTACCTCCCTTTGTCCTGAGTCACTTGATTGTCCTTAGAAATTTCACCTACATCATTTCCCAAGCCACCTTTATATTTACTTGGTTTTTTTCCTACAAGTAGCTCTCCAAGCTTATCTCACATTAGGCTGTCTCATAGGCATTCTCCTTGCAAACTTTCTTTTCTACTTCCCTTTGTCCCGAGTCACTTGATTGTCCTTAGAAATTTCACCTACATCATTTCCCAAGCCACCTTTCTCTTTACTTGGTTTCTGTCCTACAATTAGTTCTCCAAGCTTATCGGAACTAGATCTAAAATTATTCACACAGAGTTTTTCCTTCTCCAGTTCTACTCTCAAGTTTACTACCTCCTATTCAAGTTTAGAGCATTCATCAGACCTATTTTGTACCATTGTATTTAGACATTCTTCAATTCTCTTCTTTTCTTCTACAAGCACTTTCAATCCAATTATCTCTTATTTCAGTTGCTCACTCACTTCTTTGAGTATTTCCGTGAATTTCTTTAATTATTCTTTCAACTTTCGGACACATTCATTTGCATCATCAAGATTTTCTTTCAGATATCTATTTTCATTTTCAACTTTGTCAAGATCCTCAAGTGCAGTATGGAGTTCTTATTTATCATCCATTTGATCAACCTTTAGGATCTACCTTAAGCGCTTAAGCTCTAAATCAAGGAACCAAATATCTAATACCAATTGTCAACATGTGCAGGACAACTGAGAGGGGGGATGAATCAATTGTCACCAAATTCAAATTCAAAACTTTAAATACTTATTAGCTTCACAACTACATTGTTATGTTATTAAGCATGAGCATGAAATGTAGAAAACAAAAAGTAAAATCAACACACTGAACACCAGATTTTACGTGGAAAACCCAATGAGGGAAAAACCACAGTGAGGATTAACTCACAATATAAAGAGATAGAAAAATGATTACAAAGGCTCACTGCCTAGAAGAGGACTCACTGCTTACAAGGAGGCTCACTACCTACAAAAGGATTTACAAAACAAAATTGGGCTTCACAACCAAAATGAACTGAAAAGAGTGCACCTCACAAGTGCTGATGCAGTTCCTGTGATTGTCAATAGACTGACTTAACACACTTCATCATTTTTCGCTCTTCTTCACTTTCGTATTCACTACTGCTTCATCGATTACCCACCATCTTCAAAAATTCTTCAACATATATATACTCGATCTATCCGCAAGGATCAATTAGGTCGACCTAATTGGATGCAATTCAAAAAGGTAACTGTCAGCTTCATACAAGGCCTCTCCAAAAGTAATCCAAGTGTATAATACGCTACAATATGTCAGCATGGACCAAAGATAGGTCACACATATATCCGTAGTACACGTTAAACTATTAACTGATTATTAGGTCAACCATGATTAACCTAATAATGAAATGCAATCACCAAAGCTAATGCCAATACACCAACCAATCATATGATCATACGAAAATACATACATACGCGCTTCAAGTGATCATAAGCCACTTCTCAAAACCTTAAACACCAATGATTACTAGAGGGAATATGCGAACCAAAATACCAAATCTACCACCAAAGGAAGTAAACCTATTTTGCACACTAGTTCAAGGTACTAGACCAATTTGATACCATAAACAACATGGTGAAATCAATGACAACATACAAACTGATCTGCTCCATTCTTCCAACATAGATTAGTGGTCAAAGTATATGACTAGGAGAAGGGTGTGGGTTTCAATGAAAATTTTTCAACCATTGTGAAAATGACTACCATTTGGGCAATTTTGGGTTTAGCAATCGTATATGACCTTGGGTTGGAGCAACTTGATGTTAAGACATCATTTCTACATGGAAAATTGGAAGAAGAATTGTATATGTAACAACCAAAAGGTTTTGATAAAGGATATGAAATTTTCGTGTGCAAATTGAAAATAAGATTTTATGGGCTAAAACAAGCCCCAAGACAATGGTGCCTCAATTTTGATTCCTTCATGGTTAAGCAACATTTTACCAGGTGTGAATTTGATTTGTGTGTGCTGAAAAGTTTTGGAGAATAGTGAGTTTGTTTTGTTACTAGTATGAATGTTGTTAGCAAGTTGAAACATAATTTGGATAACAAATTTTTGATGAAGGATTTGGAGGCAAGGAAGAAGATTCTTTGCATGAAAATAGCTAGGGATAGGTAGAAAAGAGAAATCAAATTATCACAAGAAAAATACATTGATAAGGTCCTAAACAGGTTTAATATGAAGGGTGCAAAGGTTGTAAGCACACCCCTTGTTGATCATTTTCGGCTATTCTTCGAGATGTGTCCCATGAAACATGAATAAAAAGAGTATATGAAAGGAATGCCTTACTCATATATTATTGAGAACCTCATGTACATGATGGTATGCACACAATTGAATATTGCTCATGCAATGGGAATAGTCAGATAATGCATGAGAAATCTAGGAAAGATTCATTGGGATGTAGTACGATGGATTATGAGATACCTCAAGGGAACTTTTGATTATGTTTTGAGTTTTGGAAGAAAGGATGCACAACTACAAGGTTTTGTTGATTTCAATATCATCAATGACTTGGACAAAAAGGTGGTCAACTACTGGTTATGTTTTCACATTTGTTGGGAAAACAATCAGTTAGGTTTCTAGATTGTAACATGTGGTATCACTCTCTACTACTGAGGTGGAATGCATTTCTCTCATCGAATGTGCTAAAAATATGTTATGTTTGCAGTGCTTTTGGGTGAATTGGGTTGCAAACAACTAATAGGCCAAAATTGGGGTAAAGAATGAGATAGATTTAATATTTGATAATAAAATGTAGTTTGGTCTAAGTGTCAATCCAGGGGCGTAAACTTGCGAAAGATGTCATGGCTATATGCACAAGGGTTGTGAGTCGTGAGGTAAGTGGGGATGAAAATTTATTCCTAAACTCAATCAATTACCTAAGTTGAAAATTGGATTAATGTTTCTAGTTTGCTTGTGACAGGGGTTGCTACAGAAACTAATACATGAACATGTAAGAATTGTGACATAAATAAAGTGTATATCTCTTTTGAATTAAATTATATATCAATATGATTTGCTACAGATCTGGATATCACAATAGAAATTCATTTAATCAATTAAATCTCACAAAATAACATTAATCAAATCATGAACAAACTTGCAAATATATTTCTACTCATGACACAATAACAATCAAAAGATAATTTGTACACTATTTCAAATAAAATAGAATGTACTAAACAATGTTGTAAAATGCAATAAAATAGGAAAATAATCACCAAGAATCCCTTGAGTGGGCCCTCACGGTTAGCTAGGTGATGGAATAAATCGCCTTTCTACTGCTCTTCAATCAGAACTGCTAGTTTTATTTCTTGCAATGAAGATTCTACATTACATATGCCATGGTATATATACCCTATGGCATGTAACCACTAATCTGTAAAATTAAATTTAAAACAACATATTTTGTTTTAGCCTTTAAGATGACTTAACAAAGTTGTGCTAATCTTAGCCTTGTACTTTTCATAGCGTGATTTTAAAACATAAATCTTTAGCAATATATGTTTTCAGCAACAAAAATTTGATAATACAATATTCACTTCCTATCATATCTTCAACCAACGAACCATATCTGGATGGAATTATTATAAGCCACAGTGGAAGATGCAAATTGAATTAAACACCATGAGTGCAAATGGAGGCTAAACACATGAGAACAGTTCAATAAAAATATAGTAGGAAATAATATGATTTGAAAGCGATTGAGATCCAGTGCAGAATAAAAAAGGACAATGCTCATTAATAAATACAATCAAGTAATTGATTTTTACATTTTAACTAAAAACGATATTAAATATCACTTATTTATATTTCATCATATGCATCGATAATATTAAAAAGGCTAGGAAATGATATAATGTGGTATGAAACTAGAGCATAGAAGTTGGATTATGGTATAAGAATATCGGATAAAATATGGTATAAAATGGAACATAAATGTGTCTCATCAACAACATGTTTTCACTCTGCTCAATGACAACAATAGTGATATTCTTTTGGCTAAAAATGAATCATTTCACAATCAAACAAAGCATATTGAGTTGAGATATCACTTTATTTTAAGCATTCTTGAAGAGGGAAAGTTGAAATTGGAAAAGGTGCATACTAGTGTGAATCCAGTTGATGCACTCACGAAGGTGGTCACAAAGGAGAAGCTTGAGTTCTACAGAGCTTCTCTTAGCCTAGTGCAAATGTGACAATAGGCCTAGAAAAGTGGGAGGGTATCTCTAGGAGTGACTACATGCAACAATGGATTGTACTTCAAGTGGAATATTGTTAATTGGTGATGTCCAACGAGCCTCTTTGACCCATGTCCCTTCACATTCTGCTCTATCCCTTCCTTGTTCTTTGTTCCCTTCTACTATAAAATAAGACTTCATTTATCATAAAAATAATCTTATGAAAAAATATTTGTATACACTTGTGATAGGGAGAAAGTGAGTGTTAGAAAATGTACAACAAACCAAAGGAGTATGAAACAACACTAAAAACACCCTACACCTCGAGATTAGCCTAAAGATTAACTAAGCAAAGCAAAAGGAAGATTTTACCTTGTTGAGTTCTCCTTTGGTTGGCCCTTCGATCTTCGATGTTGTATGCTCCTTGAATGGCAAGAGATGCAAGCTAAAGATGGGATGAGGATGGAGAGATGAGTGAAAATGGATGCAAATATGGAAATTTGGCTAAGTATGGCTCAAGAAAAAAATTTGCAAGAGTTTGGCTAGCATGAATGATCTCTCTCAAAATGAGAGAACAAAGGGGGTATTTATAGAGATTTTGGAATTCTCTAGGGAAATGGACAGTTGAGATTGAGCCACCAAGATCAAGATGTAGGGCTAAAGTGAGTTGAGAACTCACAAGCCCTCACATTTTGACATGTGGCATGTGAAGTGGCTTGAAAATGATGATGTGTATATGAGGTGGAAATGAGAGTACATGACATGGATGTAGTACATAGTACTTTGGGATTGGACAAGATCTCCTCATAAAGGAGGTCTTTGTCCCCATGTGGGTGAGAGGACATGTGAGGAATTAAAAATTCTTCAAATATCCACATGGGAAGGAGAAAAGGAATTTTAAATTCCAAGGGATGCATTGGGGGATTAAATGTGAATTAAAAATTCACATGGGGAATGGAGTGCCTTCTCCAAAAGGAGAAAGCATTTAATAGGGTTGACTTAGGACAAGTGACATGGAGATTAGGTTGACCTAATTAAGTGATTAGGGTTGTGAAAGTACTTGATTATACAAATTAATGACATATTAGAGGCAAGTGGGAGATTAGGAAGAGTTCACATGTGACTTAATGTGACAAGTCAAAGATCACATGGGGAAGAGGAAAAGGAATTTAATATTCCTTGGAAGGATAAAATGAATTAAAAATTCTTTGAGAGGTTGATTAGGCTAGTTAATAAAGGATTAGAGGAGGGTTATGTGGCTAAGAGAGATTAGAGGCCAACTTGCAAAAGTTGGAAGATGTGACACATCCTAATCAAGGATTAGACATGTGCACATCCCTAATTATGAGATTATGAGAATAATTAGGATTAGATAAAAATGGAGGATGTGACATATGAAGAATTAAATAAATGTCATATTTATTTAATTCATTTGATGCAAGGGGGAAGGTATTTAATTATTTAACTATATACCTTAGGGATTAGAAGAACTTTAGAGGGTATTAATTAAATAATAGTGATATTACTTAATTAATGCGGATAAGGAGATGCTTAGATGAAAGGGGATAAATTTGGATAAATTAAGTGTCCAAATTTAGGTGTCTACAACACTATTATGAAGATAATAAAATAAAATTTCCCTTGCTTTTTCCATGGATGTAACTATTAACAATGAACCACGTAAATTATTGTGTTGTGTGTTTTTCTTTATGCAACTAATTTTCTTAAATTTGAATTATGTGTTTTTGTTTATCTGCTATTTATTATCAACAATAAGAAACCTCTTGTGCCTGAGCCATACAATTTTTTGCAAATCCACCAATGACTTGATCTCTACTTGTACTTCTTTGATGGATGGGAGCATGATCTCATCTTGGATCCTTTCTTTCAATAGCATCTTCTAGTTCTCATCTAGTAGTGAGAGAAATCATTGTTGCACTAGTTAGTGAATACATGATTGAATGCTCTAAGTGTTTGTCTAATGACATCCAATCGAACTTTACATTTCTTGTTCGTTTCATGCTTGTCTAAGACATCATTGATTTTTTGCATTACACTGGTTCTGCTCTGAATCCTACCACCACCAAGTTGGTTATTGGGAACTCATTAAGCTTCTTGATAAAAAAATGGACATCATCTATCATGGGAGATAAGGTTTCCTCTACTGTGTTGATTTCCTCCTTCACCATGACACTTAATGCTTAGGTCCTCTCCACATATTGCAAAGCTAGGATATAGGAAGGTGTCACCTTGATTAACTCCTTCCAAAATGACTTCCACAGGTCCTTGATGAAATCAAGAGAACTCACATACATTTTTAGTTGCTTTGTTTAGGTATGAATCATCTTGTTCTCCTATTTAGCTGCCTCTAGCTCGCTTTCCAAATCATCTCTTTTTCTCTTAAGCTTTGTAATGTATAGGGTTTAGCCTAGTCAACTCATATTATTGATTAGATACTTTATGTTTCAATGAGCCAATTTCCATGGCCTTTACATCTTTGGTGGTAGTGTGTTCCATTTTTTTATTTAAGTGGGACAATCAAAATCAATATTTTTAGCATTTTTTAATTTATGTCAATTATAAGGAACAAATGGTCAATAATTTTTATAATAGTTGTGACATTTTCTATGTGGATTCAAATTGTAATTTTTTAATTTTTTTTAAGGAATTATTTCTATCATTTTTCTTTTTCTTTTTTGATTAATTTAATTTTTCTATTTTTATTCAGTGACATTATTCCATATTACATAACTTTCACTACATTTTTTTTCATAATTTCATAAAATTAAATCATTAACTTGAATGTCTAGTGCATTTAGCCATATTTTGTATAATTTTTATTACATATTTGATTTATGATTAATTTTTAAATTCCTGACAAAATTTTTAGACTTGTATTATTTTGTAACACATTTCCTTTAGCATACATTGATATTAAAAAAACCATTGAAACAAGGACATGTATGTGAAGTGTAATGGATTTTTTGAGATTTTTTAACAATATTTGTTAATTTTTCTAAAGTTTTGAATAAAGACCATTATATTTTATAATGAACCTACATTTATTATAATTTAAAAATAAAAATAAATAAAAATATAATACATATTATAATTTTTGGAAAGTTAGTATGAGGGCCACATAGCTACAAAATGATGTTTCGAAATAACATCATTTGATCCCCAAAAAGGTGAAGTAACATTATTTTTTGTTAGCATTTTGATAGGTACAAAGTAGATTCCATTGGAGGTTTGATTTAAGCCAAGGGGTTATATCCAAGGGGATTTGATTGAAGAGGCGCCCCTTTAGATGGAACCCTTATAGTCTTAAATCATTAATTTATCTAAAGATATATATAATTTTAAGTAAAAATAAGATGTCCCACAAGTGGGAGACACTATTGTGGGATTAGTTACCTTAGTCGCATCTTCAAGTCCTCCACTTGTTTTGACAAAGTGTTTGTATTAGATTTATCAATAACCATCTAGATTTTTATCATGGCCAACTCCATGTTTTTTTCCATCATCTTGGCATGTATCTCCTAGAGTTGCCACTTGGTTACCTCCACTTGAATATATTCAACCTCAATGAACCACTCTACAACCATGCCGATTTGAATTTCAAGTGCCTTTACTTTGACATCTAAGTTCTTTATCATTTGTTTGGTCTACTCCAATTTAGTGCATTTCTTCTTTTATTTCTTCTCCATTGAACTCTCTTGTAGAAACTTAACCCTATCCTCAACTCTTGTGTATTTGATGGTGATGCTCGTTGTTTTTATTTAGTAATCACTAGATAACATCTAGCCTTTAGGCTTATGCAAGAGGGGAGTGAATTACATGAAGTGTTTAATATAAATTTTCAGATCATAATTTTCTCTCACTCTTTTAATGGTTAGGCACATCATATTATTTTAAATGTATCTTTGTCTCCTTTTATTGAGTTACCACTTATATTTTCTACATCTATAATTGGTATGAGGTGAGGTCCCTCATAATTATTGCATTATGATGGTGTTAAGTAGCCCCTTGAGGGAAACTTAAAATGGATGAGATTGTTTGTTGTGCAACATTAGAATGGGTACTAGCTTGGGGATTGGTGAGCTACACAAACTTAGGATGGGATGCTGCTTCCTGAGGATATGGTGAGAAAGGTACTTGAAAGGATAGAAGGTGATGGGATCCACTAGAGGAAATTGGGGTATAGGCATTTGATACCACTTAGCTAGAGGGGAGTATTATGGATGGAAATATTGGATAGGAGATTGGAATTGGGGCAACACATGAAGGGTTGTTGCAAGGGAACCTTAGATGTTCTTGAGACATGTAATGTCCCCATTTTTAGCACTACACTCTCCAGTGACTGTTAGCCTATTCCTGGATGCCCGTAGGCTAGTCAAAGGAAAAATTAGGGTTTCCTATTTTTTGGGAGGCTTCTTTTGTGGATTCAAGGATTTACATGCAGGAGTTTTATAGAATGGTCTCTGGGTCTTTCTGGGTGGTATGACATGCATATGCATCAGGTGACTTTTCTAGACTTGCTATTTTTAGTAAGTTACGATAGCTGCCTAGTTTGTGCATAAAATGCATTTGAAGTCACTTACTATTTTTAGTAGTATGATATTTTTAGTAAGTGTTATTTTTGACAGTGCTATTTTTAGCAGTAGTTCAATAGTTTAGTGTAATGTCTATTTTTGGCAGGGTAGTTTTTGCAGTTTGGTCTCCAATAATCTTGGAGCATGATTTGGCAAGTTTGGTGACAAATGATTTTATAATTGGTGAAAATAATATTTTAAGTGAAAATATTTGCTAAGGTTAAGTGGACACCCAACATAGATATATTTGCGAAATTAAATATATTTTCACTTTAGCCTTTGGAAGTCTAACCTTGGAGAAATATTTAAGTTACATTATAAAGTATTTCACTTAATATTTTGGATGCCCATTTTATGTTTTATTTTCATTTTAATAAAGTAATATTGCTCTGAAGGATGGGATGACTTGGTCAAGGAGTTAAATGAAACTCAAATGCAAATGAATAAAGGTGAATGTGAATGTCATGTTGGGTGCCCTAATTGGAGGGAAAAGGATTTGAAATTGAAGTGAAGTTATAAATATGGGAGTTGGGCTTCATATGAGATGATCCCATTGAAAATATAACGAAATGCTACTGAAATTTCTTCAGGCCCTTGCTTCGAGGAATGCATACCTCCTAGCTCTCTTAGTTTCGTGCTTGCAAGATAAAATTTAGCTGAGTTTGAGACTGTTCTTTACACTGAGGAGCAAATTGAGCATAATGAAGATGAAGTTCTATGATTTTTTCTAATTTTTGGTGAGTTATATCAAATTTTCATGTTGCTGGTGGTGCTTGGCTAAAGCAAATTTTCGATGGTGGCTCCTTGCATAATTTTTTCATGGTTATGGGTATTGGCTTCATGGATGCAGTTGCCTTGGGCGCACCTTTGCTCAAGCTTTCATAATTTTTGGTGGTCTTTGATTTTCTAGACAAGTCGCCCTTCTCAAGGGTTTATGCTAATTGTTGTTCATGCCTTTGGATGCGTGCTAAATTAATCGAAGCTATTTGGAGAGGTTTGTCACTTGGTACTTGGTCGCCCAACTCCTAGGAGTCATTTGCATTTAGTTTTAGATCATTCAAAGAAGTATTGGCAAAGTTACGAGCATAAAGGTTAAATCTGTACTTGTTGGTTTGAGTTTTCAATCTTCTACAAATTTATATCAAACTTGTTATTTTAGTCTTTTTTGCTATATTCATATGTTGGATATCATGTATTTGTTTGCAGTTCATTCTCTAACAACTTTGGAGTGCTTAGATACATATATCTCATTGTAATTTGCAGATTGCTTCACTTTGTAAGGCTATTATTAGTAGTACTGATTCAATCATTTTATTTCTACACTTTACTTTTTGTATTCCCACTTTTAGTGGAAGAGACAAGCCTCGCCATCTATTACTTTCAACATTTTACTTTCTCGAACTACCTGCTGAAAAGCGAAAGGGGTCGGATAGCCGCCCAAACATTTACTTTTCAGTACTTTGTATTACACTCCCACTAAATAAGTGGTCTAGTTGCATTGCATATCATGCTAATCGGTTGAGCCGTCTTTCATATTCAGTACCTTGTATTACACTCTTGTTGAATAAGTGGTCAAGTTGCATTTACATATCATTCTAATTGGTTGAGCCATCTTTCATATTGTATTTTCCAGCATTCCAGTTTTTACAACTAATGATCCCCTTTCCACCATATGCTCTCACCTTTCCCTCACTGGAATCTAGGTGATCAGAAAGTGAAGGGTTACTTTTAGTTGGTTTATTTTGATTATCTATCGTTAGCGAGTGAAGTTCGTGAAAAATTTGGAAAAATTATAAGGGAATATTTTAGTGAAATTAGAGCTCAAGTTCCTGCCATCCTGTTGGGAGAACAAAAAAAACTTTAGAGTTGCCACAATGGAATTCAATAGAGATGTCAAATAGTTCAAGAGGCAATGTGAACATGAGGCTTCCTTACACCATGCAGAATATCAAAACATGACATATGAGTTTAAGAATGCAATTCCTTTTGACTCTTTGAATTGTGTGGTGGTTTTGAAACCTGGAAAATTGGTTATGGTCAACTACATTAGGATGAAGGGTCAAGGAAGGAAGAAGAAGTTCCTATTTGTGGGTTGCAGCCCACAAGTAAGCATGTTGGAGAGAAAAATCAGTCAACAAGTTTGGGAGATGGCACAATCAAGGTGCACATGTCATATCAAAATGACTATGGGTTTGAAGAAGATACCTTGACGTTTGAAGAGTGTGTGGAAGAGCCCCAAAATACTCCCTTAGACTTGCATGTGATTGGAAATAATGAAGATTGGTTTGGTGAAAAGAACAAAACAATAGTCTTGAATCCTAATTCAGATTCATTCAATGATGGTTTTGAGACTAATGAGTTCACTAATGAGGAACATGTTGAGGGAAACATTGGTGGTGCCATTGAGTCATCTTATGACCATTGCCATAGTGATAATGTTTGTGATAATTTAGAGGTTGTTCAAAAATCAAAACATAAAGTAAATTATGAGTTTGCCATTGGAGAAGAAGCTTGTATGAAAAATGATGTAGGAGCATCAGTGGTGAAGTGCAATCCTGCGCAACCAAAAAAATTTTTTTATTTTATTTTGCCTTTTCTCAATTTTGGTGTGTTATTGGTCTCACAGGCATGAAATAATTCTTCTTTTCCCTTCCTTCAACTATTTCACTTTTGTTTGGAATGAGCTTTGGATGCACTATTTATGTATTTGATGTAAATTCAAATTACATCTTGGAAACACATCAAAGAATGATTTTTTTATATTACTTTGTAACTCCTCGGATTAAATTAAAGAATTGGAATAAATGTTTGCCAATGGTGTTTGGTGGGTGGGAGTGGAGGTGTAGGAAGGAGCTAGTGGATGTCAAATTGGGAAAAAAATGATTTTTTTCTAGGAAAATCAATCAAGGAGCTGAAATGCATGATACCCACACTCAAGAAGGAGTAAAGAAGATTCTGGAGGTTTTGACTAGCATTTTAGGGGAAAAGGAAGATTGTCAGGGTCATGACTATGAGACCCAACTTTAGTAAAAATGTCATAACTTCCTCATACGGTAACAAAATTGAGATTTTCAAAATGATCCAGAAAGTTGAGAATGAGGCACACAAAACCCATGTTGGTGTTTTAAAAGATCCATGATAATCAGGGAGTAGTAAAGGGAAGAAAGTGACGGGTTTGTGGTGAAGCTTTGTAAATTTGATTCTTAAACTTGCTTATAGAAGATTGTTGTTGTAGTTGAAGCTGTAGACATCTAAATTTGACCACTTCCATATGGTCAAATTTGTCTACTCTATTCGTCTGTTTTGTCAATATTAATTGAATAATTGATTTAATTAATATTTCGCTTTCTGCCTAAGGTTCCTAAAGTATTTAATTGAAAAATTAAATACTTTACCTTATCCCCTTTGCTTCTCTAAATTAAATAAATGTATCAATTTATTTAATTTTTAGGTCTTCTTAAATCAATTTTTAATTTCTTCTTTTTTCTCTCCTTGTCACATCCTCCATAATCCTCCCCTAATCTGGATTAATGTAATTAATTCATGATTATGATGTGCACACCCTTAATCTGGGATTAATGTCACATCCTCCATATTTTTCCACTTGCCTCTAATCCTTAATTAATTTACTTAATCATGTATTTGCACAACCTTAATCTAATCAACCTACCCCATTTAGCATATCTTTTAAGTCAACCTTTACATATTCCATAATTAGCATTGACCGTCTTTCCCATATGAATTTTTAATTCACATTTATTCACCCTAGGCTCCTCTCTTCCCCATGTGAATTTTTAATTCACATTTATCCTTCCAAGACTTACCTTATCCCCATGCAACTTCTAGAACATTTAACTTGTCACATCACTCACATGTGGAAAATTCCCACATTTTTGGAAACCCTCTCTTATCTACTAGATTCTCCCAAGCATGTGAATTTTTAATTCACATTTATTTCTCCAACTACTTTCTCATTCCCCATGGGGATTTTTGAGGAATTCTAAAATTCCTCAAATTTCACTTTCACTCTCACTTGGGGACAAGAACTTCCTTTTTGAGGAAATCTTCTCATCCCCCAAGGTACTTGCAAGGTACTTGTCCTTCCTCCACATCAGTTGTCCTTATTCCACCTCACTTACACATCATTTAATCCTAGGCCACTTCACCCTCCACATGTCAAGATTTGAGGGATTGTGAGTCCTCAACTCACTATAGCCCTTCATCTTAGCATTGGTGGCTTAATCTCAACCATTAAATTCTTTAGAGAATTCAAATTCTTCTATAAATACCCCCCTCTTCTAATGCATTTTACAACACTTAGTCATTTGCACCCTTATGCTACCAATTTGATTACTCAACTTGCAAGCATTTTCCCTCATCTAACCAAGTCATTTAGCCATTAGCACTTGCATTTTATCACATTGTTCATCTTGCATTTAGCCATTTTCATAGCCATCCAAGGAGCATACAAGAATTCAAACATCAAAGGCCAACCAAGGGATTCAACAACACAAAGGTATAATCATTTGCAATCTTTATTTTGTTATCTTTCTTTGTGTTATCATTCCTTAGGCTAATCTTTGAAGTGTTCCTTGTGTTTTTCTTTATTGCATAATAGTTAGTTTGCACACTTAGAATAGGTTAAAACACAAGGCTCACATTTATGGCATGCCTGGTGGGACCCACAAACGGGTTCCATCTTTTCACGTTTGTTGTTGTTTAAGTTCTGTGAAGGTTTAGGTCGCAGAGGGGCAAACTTGCCCAAAGGACTGTCGCGGAGGGGCGAACTTGCCCAAAGGACTATCACAGAGGGGAAAACCTACCCAAAGGACTATCGCAGAGGGGAAAACTTTCCCAAAGGACTATCGCAGAGGGGTGAACTTTCCCAAAGGATTGTCGCAGAGGGGCGAACTTTCCCAAAGGATTGGTTTTTCTGAGCATTATTCGCTAACTGTGTGCTGCAGAGGGGCGACCTTGACCAAAGGACTGGTTTTTCTAAATATTATTTACTAACTGTTTGTTGCAGAAGGGCGACCTTGCCCACCCTGAACTGTGTTGTTTCACTTTTTTTACTAATTGTGTGTTGCAAAGGGGTGACCTTGCCTAAGAGACTGATTTTCTTAACATTGTTTACTAACTGTGTGTTGCAGATGGGCGACCTTGCCCAAGGGACTGCTTTTCTGAACACTGTTTACTAACTGTGAGTTGCAGAAGGGCGACCTTGCCCAAGGGACTGGTTTTCTGAACACTATTTACTAACTATGTGCTGCAGAGGGGCGACCTTGCCCAAATGACTTGTTTTCTAAACACTATTTACTAATTGTGTGCTGTAGAAGGGTGACCTTGCCCAAGGGATTGGTTTTTTGAACACTGTTTAATAACTATTTTTTTGTAGAGGGGTGAACTTGCCCAAAGGATTGTCGTAGAGGGGTGAAATTTCCCAAAGGATTGCTGCAGAGGGGTGGACTTTCCCAAAGCATAACACACTAATACATTTGACTGCAAAATCCAATGAAATTGTCGACGAAATATGTAAAATTTGATGTTCGTCGGGTGCTTGTAAAATTTGATGTGTAATTTTCAATTTTTTGAAAGTTTATCCCTGACGTTCGTTGAAATTTTGACGAACTTGGGGTTCGTCGAAATGTTGGCTATCATTTTCGTCAAATTTTTGACAAACATGAAAAATAGAAAAAATCAAATTGTGGCCTGACATAAAGAAAAGTGAGTTCGCGCTTGATTTATTGCGACAGTGTTTTGCTCTACTTGAGACAGTTTGTGGAGAACTAAGGATGATTTTCTTGGGAAAAATTAGAAAAAATTCAAGAACATATCGCCAGGTTGAGGGTAGTCATTATCTTTTTGCAGAATTCAGTTGTGAAGTCAAATTTGTAGTTCCAGGTTTGAAAATCATATTTTAAAGCAACATCTCATTAGATTTCATTTTTAGAGGTTTAGGGTTTTAAGAATTTCATGTCCAGATTTTGTTGTGTGGAATCACCATAAGATCACAACCAAGGAATATATTCTTGTGACTGTAATTATGTGATCTATAACTCTATTGGTCATGTGGCACAGTTGTGCTATAACAAATACAGATGCATTCATGTGTGACCCAAGTTTAATGTGGCTATGTTGTGATAGAAATGGAGGCACTCATATAATGTAGTTAATTCAGTTGTATAATGTAGGTGTGTCATCAATTGTTGTTGTCTCTAGGATGTAATTATAGCATGATCGAAGAGTGATTACCTCTTGCTGCAATAAAGAGCCTATAACGGTTGATATGCAGAGTGGTTGTGTTATATCAATTATGTAGTGCATTCAAGCACAACCCATGTTTAATGGGCTATTCTAGAGAGTGATCAAGATTTTCTAAACCTTATGAATGCTACTTGACATATATTTGCATAATCTCAAATTCCTTCAGAGGCTTTTGAAGTATCAATGTATCCTATATAGGGTTTAGAATGATTTCTTTTAATTAAAAAAATAAATAAATGATGTATTTCCCTATAATTAGATAATGTGGAGATCTCCTAAATCTGCCCCAGCACACTATCCTCTTTGGCACTGTATTCATTACTCCAGCTACTAGGGTTTTGCATGTGACATCTTTAATATCTTCATGACCATGGCTTTTAAATAGATCTCAGTCTTTGCTTTAATCATTTTCATGGTAACCCTTGAGTTCCATAATCCACCTTCAATCTCTTCTAAGAACGTTGTCTTAAGCTAGACTGCATAGTATGCATATAAAGCAAGTCCTTCATACCTACCATTGTTCCAAACCACCACTCATTGCCTTGCTAAAAATGTTACCTCCATAAGCACAATAACATGTTTGAAAATCATGGTTGCCAGTGATTGACCATTAAGCTCACCACTTTCATCATGAAGATACAATGATATTTTTGTCTTCAAACTCAAGGCATTATGGAATATAACATTGTGAATTGTTTGTTGTGTACGATTCAATTTTTTTGCACATTTACTACTTTGCTAACTTCTTTTAAGACTGAGTATTGCACCCTCAACTGCAATCTCAAACAACTCACTCACTATCACTGGAAGATTCCTTTCATGAACATCCTTCTATAAAATCAAACTATGCCCTATAGATTGCCTACTTACTACAGGGGAATCATTGTTTCATGGTATTGTAGTTCTTAAGATCCTTCAACCTTATTGACACTACTTCATTCCACAAGGTATTCACATTCACTATTCTCCCATTATTCACGTCCAAAACACTGTCTCAAAACACTGCTCAAACATGCAATCCACTACCTCCATTATACATTAATGGCTAAGAAGAAACATTGAACCTATGATTACCACTGTTACTTCATTTGGATAAGTCATTCCCTGATTGTATTTTCCTTGTCTAACACTACCAAAAGCATTTGAAAAACCCGTAAGGTCAGCAAGGGGGTAAGGAAACTCACTGTTAAAATCTCCCACTTTATTATCTTGTCACTGCTCAACCTCTTTTTGAATGTCACATCTCAAGTGACTGTCATTCTTCTTGCCGTAGATTGCATTTACAAATGTCACTAAGCTACATAGTGTGCTTGTTATTGACTACAATCTTTAGATTGCAAGATTTTGTTATTACCTACACTGTCTCAATTTTTTTGGTATTACAACCTCACTAATCTACTATAGTTATTGTTTATGTTTCTACGGAGGCCTAGGGTTTGTACCCTAATCATGCTCTTACCAATGCTTCTGTTGTTTTTTATTAAGGCTCTCTCAATGTTGAGGGCCCTAGGGATAAGCTCATCATAAGAAGTGACACATTGCATCTTTAACTAAAAGGATAAATCCGTATTGACATTAGCAATGATGATTCCAACTTGTTGCTCCTTAGGAATGGGTCACTTGCTCTTACTAGCTCGCTACCTCCATTGTTGTAGGAAGTTTGTGATCAAGTTCAATATTCTGATTTTAGGAGTCTTAATGGTTGGAAATCATAGTAAAATCAGAATTGAATAAGTTTTGGAATTAGCATTTTAAAGTGTTTTTTGGGGTCATTAACTTTAGACTATCTTCTCTTTGCAAGGGTGGTTGCATGCCAAATTTTTTTGGTTTAAAATATCAAAATTATTAGATTATGTTACTTATCTATGAATAATAATTATTGGAGTGTGAGTTTGATATTTTTTGAAGATCTAAATAGTCAAGCTTGGTAAAGAAAAATCATGTCAGATATATTAGTCCAAAACAAAATAAAGAGACATTTGATAGATTATGGGCTAGATTGAAAAGAAAGGGTAATGGTAAATGTTATTGTCCTTGCAATAATTGCAAGGGATTAAAGACCAGATGACTTTTAATCACAACAGTTGAGAAACATTGTAGGCAAGATGGTCACGTTGAAGGGGGGCATGATTATCGTCCATTGGTAAGTTGTTCATTATATGTGTTTATATTGATTAAATTTGTAAACGTTTATATCGTTTAACATTTATATATATATAATCACTTGATCATGATCATGGTTTATTTGTGTCTATCATTATTATAAAGGTGGGGCGCCCTAGGGCAGATGATATGGATTATCACGGCCTAGAGAATGTGGTTTTGCAAATGATGACTGAGCAGCGTTGTGAATATCGAAGATGAAGTTAATGATCTATAGAAGTTATGAATGGTTTATCAAACATAGCAATCTCATAGATGTAAAGGTATGTCATGTATGTCATCTTTTTTCATCTATTTTAATTGTTGTTAGTTCATCACTAATAAATAAAGGATGAAATATGTACCATTAATATTCTTTATATAATTTTTTTT
>VDFB02285074.1:0-74832 GCA_007258455.2 Sequoia sempervirens | reverse complement strand
TCATTAGACTTAAGATTACCAAATTGAATTAACTTAGCTTCTTGTCTTAATAAATTGTGAAAAGTATCATAAGTTAATTTAGTAGCTAAAGAAGGAATAGCTAATTGAGCATGAATATTAGTAATAAATTGCTGAAATTGCCTAGGAGACACTTTTAAGAATAAGATGAATTAATCCTAAGATTATCTAATTTAACTCTAAACCATCCAATTGACTATTTAAAGAGCATCAAATTTCAATAAAAAATTCATCCATAGATTTAAAATCAGAGGTACCTCAAATCTTCAAGTTATTGTAGTTTGGATTTTCTTGATTCATTTGTACTATCATAGAGATTGTTTTGGAGTTTGTCACATGTATACAGGTTGTACATGTCCCAATGTGAACATAAAAGTTGGGTGACATGGAGATACCTATGAGAATGAGGCTTCTTCATTTGAGATTCCATTTTTTGATTTCATCTTTGGATGCAAACAAACTTGGTTTAGATTTAGGATCTGTAGCTACATCTAAAAGATGTTTAAACCGAAAAATAAAGCATATATGAGTTTTCCAAGAATGATAGTTAGAAGAATTCAACTTAATTTCAGGAATTAAAGTAGACATGATTGTAATAAAAAAATCACAACTTTATGATAAAAATAATGACTACTTTAAATATTTGCTTAAAAAAACTCTTGATTGAATTAAATCTTCAAAAAACTCTTTAAAAAAACAAATAACTCCTTTAGATTAAGATATTAAAAAAAAATCATTGAATTAAATTGTTTAAATTTAGAAAAAATAAGTCCCTTTGATTAAAGAAAAAACTACCTAACTTATCAAATAATATTTATAATATTATTTTTGAAAAATTAATCAAGAATATTAAATTAATATTCTAGTAAATTTTAATATGATTAATAAATATATTAAATAAACTTTAAAGTTAGTATTAAAAAAAAAATTAATAAAAAACTTTAAAACCTTTATTAAAAAGTTAATATATAAAAACTTTATAAAAACACTTAAAAGATATACGAATCTTTAAAAAACCTTGCATATCTTTTTTAAAATATAAAGCTTTGCATATGAAAATGAATAAATGAAAAAAAGTAAAAGCTTGAAGTTACTTTATTATATGATATGAAACGACTTTTTAAAAAATAAATTGAATGTAAATTATTTCAAAGAAAATGCGTGAGCGGGAAAAGCGAAATAGGCAAGTAAAAGTTAGGATATTAAAATTTAGATTTTAGTAAAAAAGTGAATAAACTTAGAAACAAACACTGGCAGATTAAAAAGCTTTAAAAGAAGCTGATGAAAAGAGAAAGGGCGGGCGAAACCTTTAAAAAAAAAAAAAAGGTTTTAAAATGAGACAAACTCTTTCTCTTTGAGTGTCTCCAATGGTGTGCTGAAAAATTTGGTAAACCTTCAACAATGTAGCTCACAAAATATTAGTAATACCAAGCTCTGATACCATGAAAGGAAATAGAAAAGAGCAATGGAAAGTACTAATAAAGAGCAATTGTTTGAAGGAAAGAGATTACCAAATAGATTTAAGTAGCCAAACCAAGCACCACCAAGCAAGAGAGACACAAGAATTTGTTAAGGGGAAAAAACAAGAAAAAACCCCAATATTATGAATGGAGGCAAAAAGCCTAAAGAATAGTACAAAGAGAAAGAGCTTCAACCTTAGCTTGCTTGCTTGAATCTTGAAGAATGAGAGTAGAGGCACCTCAATAAGTACAGGTGAGGAGTTAGAATGTAACTCCCAACTCAATGAATGCCACCATTCATCTATGTGTGTGCAAGGTGTCACCTCTTAAGGAGGTGGTTACAAATATTCCTTAATAAAGGAATTAAAAAATAAGTCATCCTCACACATGTGTGAGATGAAAAAAAAGACAAAAGACTTGTAGGGATTCCTTTGGAATATTCCTACAAGTTAATAAATAATTATAATGAAAGAATAACCTTTACCAAGTAAAGATTAATCTTCTAACAGTTTATTTCATGGTATTTTAATGGTTTCTTAGTTTCTTTGTGATTTTGAATATCCCATTGGGATCATGGCTTAGTGGATTAAAAATGCCTAAAATCCATATGGATCTAGTGTATTTATCCTATATTATGGTCATGGTCACAACAAGAAATGCATCTAAAGTAGAAAGAAGATTAGATACTTGTGTTGATATTTTAACAAGAATATATACAAATCAAAGATCTAAAGAATAAAATTTCACACATATATAAATTCATGACAAATATTCTTGCATATAAGGGCACAAGAAACATGCCATACACTCAAAAAATTACCCCTTGTTTCTGAAATCAATCTTCTATATCATTAAAAGTTGGTTGAAAAGTATTTCATCAACTAACAAGAACTACAAATGAAATAATTTATAGTCTAGATACATATATTCCTCTATGCAATACCCTCAATTAGAAATAAAAATTCTAGTTGAATATGCACGATCCTTCTCATATGCTCTATGCCACAATGAATGCAAGTGGAAAGAGGGGAAGGATAAAGTAATTGTGAATGTATTTCCTAGAATTTATATTTCCAAAACAAGCTTCAAAATGCTTTGAGATATTTTATACAAGTGTTTTTATGGCATACACGTAGATATAGATCTTAATGAAAATAATTATAAATTAGAACCCCATGAATACAAATGAATAACATGTATGGCATATTGACCACACAATTGAGATAGAAGCTAGCCATGAAGAGGAAGAAGAGATTGATAATAAGATGTGGTGGTATGTTTTCATTTTTAATGGCTTTCATTTTTTTGTTCCTAGCTCCTTGTCTTAAAATGTTATTTTTCTTTGTTAAGTTTTACTAAAGTAATTGCTTTCCCATGATTAAACCCTAAAAATCCCTAAGTCTAGGTAGTGTTGTAACACTTTTGTTTTGTTCTTATGTTGACCGCTTACTTTGGTAGCCAAATCTTTAGGTTACAACTTATGGGATTTTGTTCCATACTTCTACTAGCCCTTTTTTCTAGGTTATCGGGTGGATTAATGACTTGTTAAAACCTTTTCTATTAATATTAATGTCCTAAGTCTATGTTCCGCATGTTAATTTTTGGCCCCCTTTTCCTAGTGCATCCTTAATAACTTATTTGCACATGTCTCAATTAGCAACTTATGCTCTAAGAATCTAGCCTCATGTGATCTATAATTAAAGAGCTACAAATAATTTTCACTTTTACTCTCAACTACAAATTTTATCCCGATCCAATAGAATTATGTGGTTATGAATCTCAACCATTGAAATTACAATAAAAAGAGTTCACAAATACTTTATCCAGATTCAAGAGGCATAAAATAATTACTTAATTATCGTAAATAGGAAACTCAAAGAATCAAAATACTGAAAGAATTATAAGCAAAAGAGAAGAATAGAGAGATCACGCTTGATAACGGAGTTCGCTCAATTTGAGCTATGTCTCTGGGTCTGCTTCTCAATGTTGGACCGCTTTATTGATATTGCCAAGCAAGAGCCTTCTTACAATATCAAGCTTCCAAAAACCTGCATAAAACTCCTCACAATCTCTCACTCTCAATTTTACAATTTTTGGTGTGCAAAAACACCCTGTAAATTCTCCTCCAAACACTCTCCAAAGTTTTCTTACAAAGACATAAAAATTCCCTCAAACACCTCAATTCAATTTCAAAAGGCCTATCACCCCTTTTTATACATAAAATAAGCCTAAAAAGGCTTAACCACCATAATAAATAAAATAACAAATACCCCTCGTTTACAAAAAAAATCCATTTACTTCTAATCCCTTTAAGGAAAAATTAAACAATCTCCCTTATTTACAAAAAAAAAACAATAACAACCATTTTTAATTTGTTTATAATGCCCTTGTCATTTCTCCATTTACGAGCTATATTGGTTTGGCTATTTGTTTTTATTAGATTATTGTCTTTTATTTAATAACCATTAAAGATTATTTTAGTTATAAATTTTTATGAGATTTTGTTTTAATCCCACCAAATCCACTTGAGATCCCACAAAATCCAATCCCACCAAATCCACTTGGGATCCCACAAAATCTGATCCCACCAAATGGATTTTGTGAGATAAAATAAGCCTCCACAACTTTATTTTCTCAAAAATAAAGCATGGTACATGAATTTTTTCCACATCACCTACACCGGCCACATCATCATCCAGTCAACTACCACGTCAACATCCAGTCAACTGCCACATCAACACCTAGTCAACCTTCAACTTTGACTTGTGATATTTCTGTGTATGAGCTCAAATTTTGATGAAATGAACGTCATTGGAAAGGTCTCGACAAGCTCTTTGCTTTGATGTCGATTTTGAAAAATTCTAAGATGATCATTTTTTTCCACCTTTTTTTGGCCCCTTGGTTTGCTAGTTTGACCAATCTTTGACTGAGCATAACTCTTGCATACGACCTCCTTTTGATGTGGTACAAGTTGCATCAGGATTGTGTCAGCAATCTCTATGCGATGAGGCTAACTCCATGAGATTTTGAGACTGTAAATTTTTTAGGTTACTTGGATCCACCTAGATCATTCCTCCCCATTGAGAAGCTTTTGGACCACCAAAAGTTTGTTTTTACATACAATTAAAGTGAGGAAAAATTTTCCTTACTTGTCCAGTATCATTTGTCCTTCCTTTTTGGAACTTTTACATCTGACTCATCATAACAACAATCAAAACTGCACTGATATTGTTAAGTACATTAGCCATATACACATCCACATTCAATGTCGCTGCTACCAACCATACATTGCTAACATGTAGAAGGTTGAATAACAAAATTGAATTTGCAAACGAGAAAAAGAATGTACCAACATCATGCTTGTCTTTCATAACTGGAACAACCTTAGAATTAGATATGCTTTTATGCAATGACATTTCTTGTGGTACAGACATAAGTGCCAAATTATTACTTGCATTAACTACCCTTTTCAATTGTCCCATTGTCACAAAGATTTATCAGTCTTAATTGAATGAGAATGCACAATGTATTTAAGTCCTTCCTTAAACAAGTGATATTGATTATGTTCCTTGTAGAAGATTGCTTTTCTATCATATAAGTACGGGCTACCCAACACAACCCCATAGATATCAAGTGGAACCACATCAAATTCAACCTCATCTATAAACTTAGATGTTATTGCAAATCTTAAATTGCATTGCTTAGTTACTCGCAATATGTTATCATTGCACACCCAACCTAATGGATAAGGTTTCTTATGTGGCTTTGTTTTCAATCCCAACTTTTCAACAACTTCTTCTAAAATTAGATTAACTTGGGACCCACTATCTATAAGTGTATCAATCTTAGTGTTCTTAGAAATTACCCTTATATGAAACAATTCACATGTTTTGCTATCTTCAAGAACAACATGACTTTTAGAAGTAGAAGCACATGAAAAATCAATGGCAAAATCATTACCAACAAAAGCTTTACCTTTCAAACCCACAATTGTTATCTTTGTTTCGTCATTAGAATCCAATCCAAGATCCTGAATGATAGTTGTGGCCTTTTTATTTCCTTTACAATCCTTAAACCACTTTGGTTTCAATTTCGGATGCAATTTCCAACACTTTGCATTTACGTTCCCTTTCTTCTAACAATGTGAACAAGTAGGATTTTTACCTTCCTCTTTCTTCACAGCAGTTGCTTTCCTCTCTCTTATTGCCTTCAGTTGGCGGAACAAATTCCTTCTTTGAACTGAAACTTATGTTCATTTCACCTGCTTCAATATGGGTTGCTTGTACACACACTTCATCAAAGTTAGATGGATTAAACATCAGGATTGTATGTTTCAAATTTGAATGCAAACCACCTATATACTTTAATAAATTTTCTTCTATATAAAGAGGAATTCCAAGAGTTAGTGCTTTCTTCCTAAACACTTGTGTATACTCTTGCACCGTTTGTCCTTTACCCTATCTTACATTTTGCCAATCCATAATAGCTTGTTGCATATAACCCAAAGGATAAAATTGTTTCTTTAAAGTAGAAGTAAATTCATAACAAGATGAAATGATTTTTATCGTGCGTAGCAAGATCATCTTGAATCTTACTCTCCCACCAAACCAATGCAGTGCCTCCCATTCTAAGGGTAGCTAGCTAGATTTTGGAAGAATCATCCAAGATTTGTTGAACCCTACAATAAAATTTGATCTACTTAAGCCAGTTATCTAGTTTTTGTGCATCCAATTCATCGTTATACATAGGCAACTCAAATTTAACATCCAATTTTAACAAAGGTGTATTAGATCTAGACTATACAGGTTGTTTCTTCTTCAAAGAGTTAGACGAAGAAGAAGAGGATGAAGATGAAGAAGATGAGAAAGACGGGCATGGAGGTTCAGGAGAGTCACCACCACCTCCTACTCCTTTACCTTTGTCTTCTTTCAACAAGGATTCAAATTCCTCCTTCTTCCTAGCCTTGCCTTCCTTTCTCTTCTTTCATTCTTGCCTCTCTTGGAAAAGAACTTCCACCATTGAATTCATCTCGAGAAAAGCTTTCTGGAAATCTTTCTCATCAAGATCTATAGGAATTTGTTCAGCTGCCATTTTTTATCGTGGAAAATTCCTTCATTTTTCGATCTCATGATTGAACTCGGTAAGTGCACCTTCTCCTTGCTTCAATTTTAACCTGGTTATCATTCACTCATGCAATTTCATATAAAACATGCTTTAATACCAACTTGATCTGTAATTAAAGAGCTACAAATAATTTGCACTTTTACTCTCAACTACATATTTTATCCAAATCCAACAAAATTACATGGTTATGAATCTCAACCATGTAAATTACAATAAAATGAGTTCACTAATACTTTATCCAGATTCAAGAGGCATAAACTAATTACTTAATTATCGTAAATAGGAAACTCAAAGAATCAAAATACTGAAAGAATTATAAGCAAAAGAGAAGAATAGAGAGATCACACTTGATAACAGAGTTCACTCAATTTTCAGGTCCACTTCTCAATGTTGGACCGCTTTATTGATATCGCCAAACAAGAGCCTTCTTACAATATCAAGCTTCCAAAAAACTGCATAAAACTCCTCTGAATCTCTCACTCTCAATTTTACAATTTTTGGTGTGCAAAAACACCCTGTAAATTCTCCTCCAAACACTCTCCAAAGTTTTACATAAAAATTCCCTCAAACACCTCAATTCAATTTCAAAAGGCCTATCACCCCTTTTTATACATAAAATAAGCCTAAAAAGGCTTAACCACCATAATAAATAAAATAGCAAATACCCCTTGTTTATAGAAAAAATCCATTTACTTCTAACCCCTTTAAGGAAAATTTAAACAATCTCCCTTATTTACAAAAAAAAATAATAACAACCATTTTTAATTTGTTTATAATGCCCTTGTCATTTCTCCATTTACAGGCTATATTGGTTTGGGTTTTTTTTTTATTAGATTATTGTATTTTATTTAATAACCATTAAAGGTTATTTTAGTTATAAATTTTTATGAGATTTTGTTTTAATCCCACCAAATACACTTGAGATCCCACAAAATCTGATCCCACCAAATGGATTTTGTGAGATAAAATAAGTCTCCACAACTTTATTTTCTCAAAAATAAAGCATGGTACATAAAATTTTGCCACATCACCTCCACTGGCCACATCATCATCTAGTCAACTACCACGTCAACATCCAGTCAACTGCCATTTCAGCATCTAGTCAACCTTCAACTTTGACTTGTGATATCTTCTGCGTACGAGCTCAAATTTTGACGAAATGAACATCATTGGAAAGGTCTCGACAAGCTCTTCACTTTGATGTCAATTTTGACAAATTTTGAGATGATCATTTTTTCCACCTTTTTCTGGCCCCCTAGTTCACTAATTTGACCAATCTTTGACCAAGCATAACTCTTGCATACGACCTCCTTGTGATGTTGTACAAGTTGCATCAGGATTGTGTCAGCGAGCTCTATGCGATGAGGCTAACTCGATGAGATTTTGAGACTATGAAATTTTTAGGTTTCCTAGATCCACCTAGATCATCATGTAACATGCCAATTGTTCACACAAGTAAATTTCCTAAGTTTCCACTTCCAAGTAAATAAATTATGTTTCAAACCATCGCAGTGAAATTTTTATTTTCCAAAGAGAGAAATAATGAACATAAATGACAACAATTTCATTCATTGATTTCATTTTCAATACAATATTCAACATGTTACAATATTTCCAAGATTGTAAACAACTACATACATAGCTCAATCGAGCTTCAAAACAATAGATACAAATGGTACATAAATCTTCTATAAAACTTGATCACCAACTAAGGAGGAGAAGCATCACTCAAGTGATTTTCCACCAACCATTGACTCATATGCAGTCCCCTGCACACCTATCATAGGATAGATGGCCCTACCCTTCAACAAAGAGATTGGTGAAGAAACCTCATAGTATAACCTTAATGAGCTTAGTGTTGTGCCCTACATCACTAGAACTTGTAAACCTTACAATCCTGATCTAGCATGAATAAAAAGGAACACGGTGAATTAATAGTGGAGCCAAAGGAAAACACACTACTTTGGCCAAAGTATTCTCACTCAGTACTTTGAGTGACAATCATCCTATTCACATACACTACCCTAGGTCGTTCTAACTTTAGATCATTATATAAATGCATAGGTAAACCTTCAATAGGTAAACGTCAACCTCATATTTGACCTATTCCCTTTTCCCAAATCTCAATGGAATCTACCAAATGAACATAAGAAAAAGTATAAGTTACCCCCCTTCAATGGATAACCTAAACCTAGTTGTAACTCATAAGCTTTCCAATTTACAAAATAACTTCTCATAAAATAACTTAACAAGCTATTCCCAATTAGTCATTCCTAGTATATAATACTATGGATGTCAATCAATCACTCCTTAATATGGAGTATATACAAACACTTAAATGGAGATCATATCAATAAGACCTTTCCTCTTTTATAAGAAAATAGACTTTACTCTTTTTTCAAGGAAACTAGTGCAAATCCAAATAAACATACAAGGAAAACAATCTTTCAGATTATAAGATAAAAGAGAAAGAGAATAGATTTCCATGCCTACTAATCACTTAATCCAATTGACTCTTTGAATCCCTAGCTTGTCCTTCCCTTATAATCAACTTAGCAATCAACCTCTCTTCAATAAACTCACTAAAACTTCCTCACACAAAAGCTCTTAGCAAACTAAAAATCACTCAATGAAAACTACAATAGAAATGGAGCAGCATAATGTTGTAGATGAAAAGTGTGCTCCAAATGAGGTGAGTACACCTATATTTATATTCAGAATCTAGCTTCTAAAGGCTATAAACAAGGCTCATTTTATGCCACTTCTTAGCCATAAACAATCGACTCAGCTTGTCAGTAGAAAGGTGGCAAATTCCTATCAAGTTACTCATCAAAATTATATAGCAGGTCAATTATATGATTGCCACAACAAGTTTGAAATTTTCATAAAGCACATGCTTTATACAACAAATCGGTTTCTAGGCATGAAAGACTTCTAAAGTAATCAGATAATTCATAATATGGCGCCAAGTTTACAACACATTCCCTATTCTTAAGCCTGCGGTTTAATAGTGGAAATGGTCTATCATATGTTGTCTACACATACTCAGTTGACTTAGTTAAGGCGTGTCTATTGAAAAATTACATTGGTTCAATTCTTTCATTCATATTGTTGTTAATACATTGACTAGGTACGTTGCATAATATGTGATGCATTTAATATTTACTAAACAGTCTTTAAGCTCATAAGTTTCCTTCGCACTTTATCATTAATGATAAATGTGACTAAATACTTAATAGTGTGTTATTACATATTACGTTGCATTTCCTATTTTGACCATAGCATATATTTATGTGAATCGGCCTTTATACTTTGCATAATATATATATATATATATATATATATATTCCTTTTAAATAAATATGTATACATTTGATATTCAAAAGAATAAGATCAAGTTAACATTTTATATAAAATATCATTTGTGTATATATACACATATATATACCTATATACATGTATATGTATGTATACATATGTTGACATATTTGTATGGACTTTTCCATTTTTCATTTACATACATGTATATCAATACATGTGTACATAAGTATATATGTACATATATCTCACATATATATATACACATTTGATTACACAATCACATACATAAACAATTACTATCTTATTGATAGGCATATACACATGTGATTATATATATATATATACATACATGTCACATTGTCCTCTTGACATCACCATGCCCATAAGCAACCTGTCCATAAGAGTGCATAGGTATGTCTCCCTGTGTACTCTAATGTACATGTTCCTTCATGTGTATGGATTATCATCGACATGCATATGTATACATAAATATACTTTCAACATATGTACATCTCATTAGTCAAGTATAGTAATATAAAGAAGTACTCGCATGTACCAAGCACTATACATAATCCAAGACTACTCTTAATAGAAATAAATCAAGCTCCTTTCTAATGCAAACACACCATGCTAAAGGATAACTTATCGATTCCCAAAACTATGAATTGACTCAACCTTTCTATTAGTGAGTGTGTGTGTCTGTAAGCTCAATTAGGTTTCTTTATAGGTTACTTCACCAAGTTCTTCTCTTGAGTGATACATCCCCTCACTTCTAGAGGATTGATTTTGAACATGTATCCAACTTAACACATTTTCATGGTAGTTAGTCATTCAACAATACAGACATTTCCATTATACTTTTCATAGTTAGAATATCAAATTCAATAACCATACATTCCAGATTTCTATTTCATTAATATTAAATCAAATAAACATTCATTCATTCTTTTTTGATAAACAAGTACAATCACATATATATATCCAATCAAAATTCCAAATACATTCACATATACAATAATTAGCCCTAACATAGTAATAGTAAATAGGTAAACGTACAATGGGGTGTGACATCTCACATGAGACAATGTCAAGCCTTAAGCATAGCACAAGCCTTCTTCCATCATATTTGCATATCTCTAGAACATAGAAAGAATACACGGAGCAGTGTTTGTAAGATCTAAACACGTGTCATAATCCTATATCAACACACATTCTCTTCAAAGTGCATTTCCATTCACAAATTGCATAAGGAGAATGTGCTAGGCTTACCTTGTTAAGGTAAAGACAAGTTTCACACTCTCATTGTTGTGCAAACTTCCTTCATATTGAATTTTTAGTTTCTGAACGCATTGGTAATATGCACTAGGAATAATTCAGTAAGTACTTAACACCTGTCAGGTTCTGATAGCAGCATTCAATACCTTTAGAGTCTAGTTTCATAAAAGGAGCACATAGGGAAAATGCATCAGGATGAGATGAATACAAGGAGGAAAGGTGTCTAATTTTGACTCTAGCATGGGGTTACTTCAAAGTGCATTTCAGTGTTCTTGACACAAAGAAAATGTGCCAAACAATAATAGATACAATGAGGACACATGTTTGTCCCAGAACATAACTTTCTCAATTTATTCTTAGTGAATTCTTGTTCTATTAGTGCATGACTAAAAGGAATCAAGTAGGTGATGTCATCAATGGACACTCGACGCTCATTCATTTTAGCATATATTTCCTTTAGATTGTAGTTTTTCATTAATGCATAAGGTAAATGTGCTTGATGATAATAAAGAGATGATGACATGTCATATCCCAGTTGCAACACACATCTTCTATGCAACATATTTTCACATATGCAACACAAAACTAAAATGTGTTGGGAGATGGCAAAAGGTAGAAGGATGTATGTCAATTCTAGAATTTAACGCAAGGGTTCGTTAAAGTGTATTTTATCAAAAGGTAATTCAAATGGAATATGTTGTGAACCTTGATTTTTTGCTAATCGTTGATCTTATTTCAAGGTGCTCAAATCAATGGTTGAAATTCAAACAAGAACAACTAATCGTTGATGATCAGTTTTATCCACGTGAACCATTATTTTGGAAATTAAGGACCAAATTTAGTGATGATGAAACAAAGGATTTATTTATTTATCATCATAATTGAATGCACATTAGTGGATTCTGAAGATTGGAGCTCTCTGAGAACGAATTGCAAGTGATAAAGAGCTAGGGTTTTTAGGTTTTTTCATAGGTAAGTACTCTGATTGATTACATTTATAAAATTACCTATGATTTATCTAGGGATTGTAAAGAAAATGGTTTTCAGGTTGTTTGCTTAAATTTTTGAAGAGAAATTAAAACCCTAGTAATTTAAGTATTCATGTGAAAAACCTTAGATAATTTAGAAAGTTGTAAAACCCCAAAATGAGTCTGTTAAGTGTAAAATCAAAGAGTACCAAGAGGTTTATGGAGGATGATTTAATGAGCCAATTTCTTGGGTTGACCAAGAGATAAAATCACGCTAAGGGGATGTGGGTTTTAACAGATAGATTACAAGATTTAGCATCACAGATAAGGGATGCCATCATCCCTTAACATGGTTGGACCTTGTTTGAATATGGGTATAAAAGGAGTAGGTACAATAGGTCCGTATCAAATTTATGGACTTAATATTTGGGAAAATTAGTTGTTTCCAATGTATTTATCAATGTCAATTTGATCAAAGCCCCAACCCAGAGTTATGATGAGAAGGATTGGGTGATCAAAATTTAGAAGGGAGCTCCCTTGTTGGAGATTTCCAGGCAACAAATAATTGAAACCTTTGACCCAAATGTCTTAGCCAATATAACCATAGACTTTGGATCTCTTAGAAGATAGTGGGATAAGGATAACCACATTTTTAGAGTTCTATGGCTTCCACAATATAGGAGAGGTTCTGACAAGAAGGTGGTCAGGTTTGTCGAGGATGAAATCGACCCTTTTGACTTCGACATCTTTGAGGATTATTTTATCAACATCTACTTTGCTATATGCTAGGTCCTTGGGAATGACTATAAAATAAAAATGCCATCTATATGATGATGTTAGCTACAAACATCCAATACAGGGATGCCAATAGAAGTTTTGACTATGTTGCTTTCATTGAAAAATAGATGCACAAGTAGCTAATTGATTTAAAAGACCCCAAGGTTGGTTTATATTTCAAATGGTATTCTTTATCAATGCACATGATTCTTTATAGTGGGGAAAATATATGGATTGGGCCCTTGAATCTAAAGACACACGATGAAGAAGGGAATAAGTTGTCAGTCCAAATGTGGACTTATATTTGGCATTCCCATTTCTCCCCGATAAACTATTTGTCTTTAAAACCTTCAACCCAAAGAAAGGAATTTTGAGAATGTTGTCAAGTTTCTTAAGCCATTACCATTTGATCTTGAGAAGAAGATTGACCATAATTGGGGAGATTGGTATTTGCATACCAATTGCACAATATTTAGGGTATATGGTACCCCTATTCAACCACATTGTCTCCCAAAATTTGAAATAGATAGACTTGATTTTATGGAAATAATGTGGCAACTTAATGAGTCTAATAAGTTTCATGTCAAACTGATCAAGAAGGGGTCACTTATCCCAGGGGAAATGCAATTTTCTCACTTCATTATAACTGCTAAGGGTTGGATATCTTGCCAACAATGTTGCAAAATTACAAAATGAAGGTGAACCCTGCCAAGAACTATGATCCTGAGGGTTATATCAACAAAATGAGATTAGAGAGAGGGAGATCTCAATTTTATCACCAATTTCATTCCTCAGTTGATGCCATAAAAAATATTTGAACATATGAAGAATTAAAGGAAAGGAAGCAACAATGGACATTAATAGTCCAATACAAGGAGAAAAGGATAATATATGACCCCTCCTACAAGATCCCCTTTGCAGACATTATAAATCCTATTAAGAGTATGGAGAAAATGTTTTCTTGTTTTCATGATGACACATAATTCAAAGGAAAACCTATTGAGAAAGAGCCTAGGGAAGAAGAAGTTGAGAAATCCATTCATGAAGAATCCATACCAACTCAATCTTCAATGCATGTTGCAATAAGTCATTCAGTACCAGTTGGTGTTCAGCCTTTGGTTGATTATTCAGTAAACCCTGATGAGGGAGAGAGCAAGCAGGAAGAAGATACTACAAAAAACATGCCTAGGGATGAAGACGTTGATCAACATTTCCCTTCTCCTAAAGTTGATCAAGGAGATGAGCAAGTACTTGACAATAGGATTGTAGTAGAATTTTATGATGATGATTTGATCACGGATAATGTCAAGGTCCTAACTTGTACACAATTCCTAGATGATGACAAATTTGTAACTTCTAAGGAGTTCAAAGACTTCATAGTTAAGGTCAAGCATAATTAGTTCAATGAAAAACTCAATAAGGAAAAGGAAGGATTTGGTCCTTCACAATATGAGGAGGTTACTAAACAAGTCCTCCAAGAAATGGATTATGATTCCTCTAGGATCACTCCTGAGAAAGGAAGAAGGATTGTGAAAGAAAGTGGAGTGCTCCTACTATTAGAGTGAGACCTTGCATCAACTATTTATTTGAAAACTATCAGGCAGCATGGTGAAGATGCATTTACATCAAATGAGTAGGTTGAACAAGCATATTTTGGACTAGGTTTTAGCCCAAATTTGGAAACCTTGGTTATATGGGCAATGGCCCCTGCTATAAAATACCTAGAGTTATTCTCTATTTAAGAAATCAATGGAAATGCATGATAATTAAGAGAACGTTTGACATATCAACTCCACAAGCAACATTTTTAGTTATACACATAACCATGTTTAGTGCAACAATTGCTAGGAGGCAAGAACCAGAGTATAACAAGTTAAATGCTATGCATATAAAATTGCAAGCTGAATATATAATAAGGTTGTATCTCAATTCCCACAACCTCAAGTTGCAACTCCTCCTCCCTTACATCTACATCAGTAGAGTTTTTAACACAAGATAAAGAAACTTGATCTCTAAAAAAAGGAGTTGAAATAGTAATTAAAATGGAGTAAAGAAAGTGAAAATAAAACCAAGGAAGAGGCAAAGAAAATTGCAACTGACATCATTGATGATCTTCTGGGTCATAGGCTCTCTTGTGTATTACATAGAATTGAAGGTGCTTGAAGTGCTTTTGATGAGTTACAAAAGGCATATGCTAAGCATATGCAACTTTAGAGTAGTTTCCAGGACACTTTGAATAAGTGGATTTTGAGAGCCACTTCAATAAAATAGATCATAAAAATGAGATATTTTGATGGAAACACTCCCAAAAATTTAGTATAAATAAGCAAGCAAATTGATTTATTGGGAGAAGTCTTTGCCTTCTAGATAAATCTTGATACACAGTTTAAATTCAAGTTAAAGATGTTTGAAGGTATGGATTAGGGAATAATACCAAATATTCTGGATAATTTAGGGGCTATAAAATCTTTGGACATATGGAAAGCTGAATTTGCAAGCATTATTCCCTCTTTGTCATCATATATTTACAAAGATGGCGAACCAAATTTATCTCTTTTGAAAATTTCAATTGATAACTTATTTAAGTTAGAGACTAATTTGGATAATTTTGCAAAAGAGACAAGGGCAATTACAAATGCTAGATACAATACCCATAATAATAAGGTTCAATTTTTTTTGAGGTTTCAGTGGCCTTTTGAAGAGGAGTATAGCTCGTGGGTGGAGAAGTGTATTCAATAAATGTCTCATATGATTATTTTTATCTTTTTGCAAAAGTGGGACTTTGTTGTTTTTTGTGATCCAGTCATCTTCCTGAGAGATTTTTGAAGGTTTACAATTTCAGAAGGTGGTAGAAGAGCTCAACAAAATGATTTTTCTTCTACCTTTCCTTTTTCATCATTTCAAGATTAGCAAGTATCTTCTTCAACGACATATGCAATTGCTTTATCTTTTTGTCAAAGATTTGTTTCTCCCACAAAGCAGTTGTAACTTATTTTTTCTAATCCTAAAAGGACAAGATTGTCAAATGAAAATGTGACATATGTCCATGACCTAAAGCTTGTTTACTCCCTTGTTTTTATAAAAGGGAATTTAGGGCCATTTTGTTAGGATCTTAAATTTTTTTTGTAACTAGAGCATCTGTGTTCTAGTCTGCATATGTTCGATCTGGGTTTTCATAAAAAAAGGATGTCAATGTAATAGTTAATTTTGTATAACAGTACTAGTTCGATACATTAGTATATAATAACAATTTTGCAATCAATTATCTCCTGAAATATATACTCCTTTATCATTTATGAAAACAAATTGATCAAAGATTACTTCTAAAATGTTGGGAAAGGGAAACCTTTTATGTTTTTTCCTTAGGGTTTGACACCTTTCCCAAATTTCAATTGATGGAGTGTGTAAATGTTATGGATATATGAATGCAAGGATGGGATGAGGGATTAATGGATTTGGACAAGGTATGAGGTTGACTTACAGCCTGATAGGTGAGTCAACCAACCCTTAACCAAATCTGGAAATGAACTAATAATGAAATGTAATGATCTAATTGACATAATGGTGCAAAATGATGTTCAACTGCTAATACAAAAAAATTGAAATGTCATAGAGAAAATCAAACAAAATAAATAGAATGGAGAGGACATTGTGCACCTGTGGTATAAATTTCAGCCAAATTTGTGGGGATGTTGGTGTCTGGAGTGCCACTATCCTACTAGGTATTTTTAGATATGTTTTCATAGTCCTTTGATGTTGGATCTGCACTTTCATTTCTCATCTGCAAATTTGTTAGATCATTGTCAAATGTTTATGTAATTAGATATTTGTGAGTTGTTAAGGCCTAGGGTTTCAAATGCAACAATGAATGAAGTGTCTTCAAAATTCTTTTGGCCCTCTTCAACTCAAGATCTACACATTCACAAAGAGAGGAAATGTTGGGCCATTTTAGGGGCCTACCCCAGTTAAACCTTGTGTTAGTTTTTCCACTTCCACAATGGAAATTTCAATGATAAAAGGATAAATGATATAAAGCAATGATGAATCAACAAAGTGTTGCAACTCACCACCCTTCAATGGATTCCTTGAAGGACTAAAGTCATACACATCACCTCAAGGATATTGGATCTTGTTTTCTTGATTTTCTTGAATGCTTGAATGTGTTGGAGACCTATGACAAAACAATGAACATGAACAAACTCACATAAACTTTGACATGATGTTGGATCTTGAATTATTGTAATAAACTCTGAAAATGTTGCTCTTAACTTTCTCTTGAATTCTCTTGATCATTTTCTCTTAATGTTCACCTCTTGCTAGTTGATTTCACTTAACATTCAAATGATGCAATGACTAGGTATTTATATGCAATTTTTCTAACTTCCCAAACATTAAATCTCGATAGCCAACTTTAAATATTTGAATTTTGAATAATAAAATGCTGGCACTGACATATTTGAATTTGGATCCA
Organism: Sequoia sempervirens; assembly: GCA_007258455.2. Classification (NCBI taxonomy): domain Eukaryota; kingdom Viridiplantae; phylum Streptophyta; class Pinopsida; order Cupressales; family Cupressaceae; genus Sequoia; species Sequoia sempervirens. The sequence continues at coordinate 57,418 of VDFB02285074.1, read as the reverse complement.
AAATATGGGGACATAGGTGCCTTAGGTTCTAGTGTCCTAACCCTATTTTTGGGGGTTTAAAGTGTTAAGGATATAATGTCCCCTTTTTCGGCATGATCATGTTTGATGGTGGTTAGCCTATTTCTCAGACTCTTGTAGGCTAACAGGTTGGGTTAGAGGGTCAGTGGTACTTTCTAGAGAGATTGATCGTTCTTGTTTTCAGAGCCCAGTGACTGGTTCACAGCAGGCGTTAGCAATGCAGGAGTCGACAGCTTTTGACGGCACAGGAATATTCATAGTTTTGAGCGAGTTATGAATTTTTAAGTGATTAAGTTAATTATTTAATTTAATGCCTTTTATTAAAGTCACATCGACTTTAATATTTTTTATATCACTTAAATTATTCAAAAGGGGATTTAATATTTTTATGACTTAAAATATTAAAAGGGCGCTCAAGTATTAAGTCTTAACTATGGAGAAAGACTTAATTAAATATTAAAAGATTTAAATGATGCAAAAAGGGCGTACTTTCTTGAAATGCGTGCCAATTAGGTATAAAGAAACATTTCTCACGGCAAATGGAAACTACATCTTGGCCTATTTAGTTTGCCTTGTTGTTTTCTTAAATCCTCTGTGATCGGGGGGTTTGATCATTTCGTCCGATGGAGAACAAAAACTCTGATGTTAGCAGGTACTCTTGAGGAGGCATGTCCAGGTTGAATCTGATGGGTTTAGAGCTTCTACAGTTCCCTCTGATTCTGGACGGAGGATTTATTTATCACAGTTGTTTGTTCTTGATTATAATAATTGAGGACTTGGTAAACTTCCTTCGCCAGTGAGAGGTTCCACGAGTCTTCTTACATTGTTTTCCATAAGCCGATAAAGTGAGTTTATTACCTTAAAAGGCGTGTAAGTGAGAAAGCGCCTTCCTTTGGAGTTGGATTCGACTTCTATCATTGAAACCTAGTCCTTTCAGAACTGCTTGTGTTGCATTTGGAGAAGCCTTATGCGAGGTGTCTTGGCGTGCATTTATGCTTGTTTTCACCAATTCCAGCTGTAGATCTGGCCAGTTCTTTATTTAAAATAATCTGGAGCCTTCTTGGTATGTTTATCATTCTTAATCTATCTGTTGGTGTTATATAATACATTTTGTACTTTCATTTTGAAGAAATAAGATCAAATTCATCTTTTATGAGCAAAAATATGCTGCGCCCCTTCTCTTCTGTCTATTAAGATTTCTCTAAAAACTTTAAAAAACGTTTAGGGCTTAGAAAGGGGTTTGGTAGAAGGCAATAGGGAACCATCCTGCAGTGGTATCGGAGAAACCACATCCTGCCGGCTTGTGGGGTTAGAAATTTAGCAAGTGCACGGTAGGGTTTTGGCAAGTTCTACTCTAGAGGGGGCCCTAGAAATCAGAGAGGTGATCATAATCCTCTCCCACCATTTCCGTTTGAAGATCAGGAGGAGGAAATAGACTTGGATAATATGGCTAACAAGGAAGGAGGAAGTTCTTACAGGAATCCTTGGGATGATGAGGACAAAGAAGCTAAAGATGTGCTCAGAGGCATGGTTGCAGGCCAAGAACAGGTGGCGACTATTCTTCAACAACTCAGCACAAATGTCCAAAATTTGACAATTAATAGAGCTCAAAATCTGGATCAGGATCGTGAAGGCAGTATTCACAGAGAGCCTCAGAGAGTCATAGCTCGGCAGATACTTTTACTGGCGAGTAGTCAAGGGAAGGCCCGAGTTGAACAGGGTGGTGAGATAAATTTTGCAGATAACATCATGGTTATGCATGATGAATGGGATGCATTGCCACCGAGAGTTAAGGAGCACCTTAACCCGATGGAGTTCATGGGCGGAGAGAGGAACTACACGGGCCGAAGAGAATAGTGGAGGCCTGGTGCGAAACAAAATGATCTCGAGACGGAACTACCAAACTAACCTTAGTTCTTATGATGGTGGGTAGAGTTAGGCGTGAGTGAGTTGGATACATTCACGACTTTCACGTCCTATACGGAGGAAGATTCTACTCGATTCATTAGCTCTCCACCTTGATGGCGTAGCACATGACTGGTGGATTCATGGCATGGCTACACTGCACCATGATAGGATTACCTCGTACCAGGAGTTTACTGATAGACTAGTAGAGAGGTTTGATAGACATGATCCTGAGCTATTCTTCAAAGACCTTGCTCAGTTGAAGCAGTTGGGTAGCTTGGAGTCTTATATTGGTGAGTTCCAAAAGCTCTCGGTTATGGTTACCAGAATCTCAGAGAGGAGACTTGTCATTCTATTTGTAGAAGGTCTCCATGAGCCAATGAAAGGTTGGATCAAGGCATTCGATCCACCTACCCTGCATGAAGCTATGAGAAAAGCTCGTAGCATGGAACTTACAGCTTCATGTGGTAAGTTCACTTCAAATGCAGAAGCATCTTCATCCTATAGTGGTAGCAAATCAGAACCTAAGGAATCATAAAAGATTGATGAAAAGAGGAAGTTTGCAGCTCCTTTGGACTGAGAGACAATAAATGATTTGCGTAGGAGGAAGCTATGTTTCTATTGCAAAGCTCCTTATGACCAAAACCATAATTGTCCTCTTAAGCCTAAGGGTTCAAATAGACAAATGGAGTGGTTTTATGAGGGTGATGACATTGCTGATTTAACGGACCAGCAAGCTGGTTTTAAGGATGGGAGTATGCGATCTATCATTCTTGTCAACGCAAAAGGTGAGAAGATAGAACCGAAGATTCTAGAGGAGGAGCATGAGATGATTCAGGAGGATTATCATTTTGATTCGAGTCCCATGGGATCAGAGGGGTTTCATTGGGATCAGTACAGTTATGAGGCTCAGTTGGTACAAAATCCTCTTTATGGGGCAGATGCTACATCTTCTTGTGATAATCCACTCTTTGAGGTGGATGCTGATTCTACTCTTGACCCTGATTTAGGCAAGAGCATTGATCATAGAATTGGAGATTCCGTCAGTGCATCAAGATTTCAGACAGAGCTCATTGAGGAGATTTCCAGTGTGTACATGGTCAGGAGTCTACACAGTTTCACTTTCAGTCATCATGTACATGACCTATTTCAGATGCACAATTCTGGTATGCATGTGTTAGACATGTTGGATGATAGCATATCTCGTGCGGTTCTAGGGAGCAAGTGTTGTCAGTGGTTTGACTTGCTTTCTTATGAGTTTCTCTCTCCTATGATAGATGGTGTTGAGATTGACAGGGTACAGCATGATGATCCAGTTGATCAGATTTGGGAGTTACAGGAGACAGTTGATGACAGTAGGGACATTTCCATTTATCGCTGGGATCCCCAGTGGAGTGGTTGATTGATTCTTTGTTGTTGAGATTGCTTGCGGACAAACAATTTCCGGGAGGGTGGACTATAATGTCCCCTTTTTCGGCATGATCATGTTTGATGGTGGTTAGCCTATTTCTTAGACTCTCGTAGGCTAACAGGTTGGGTTAGAGGGTCAGTGGTACTTTCTAGAGAGATTAGTCGTTCTTGTTTTGAGCCCGGTGGTAGTTCCTGTGATTATGATCACGAGGGAGTAATGACTTTGGCGGCACGGGAATATTATTATGGATTTTGAGCGAGTTATGAATTTTTAAGTGATTAAGTTAATTATTTAATTTAATGCCTTTTATTAAAGTCACATCGACTTTAATATTTTTTATATCACTTAAATTATTCAAAAGGGGATTTAATATTTTTATGACTTAAAATATTAAAAGGGCGCTCAAGTATTAAGTCTTAACTATGGAGAAAGACTTAATTAAATATTAAAAGATTTAAATGATGCAAAAAGGGCGTACTTTCTTGAAATGCGTGCCAATTAGGTATAAAGCATTTCTCTGGCAAATGAAACTCATCTTTTGACCATTTCACTTTGCCTTGAGCATTTTTTCCTGTGCATTCTCCTGTGATCAGGGTTTGAACAAACTGCCATTGAAGAACGATACCTCTTCAGTGTGAGCACTCTTGAGATTGTGAAAGATCAGTTGAATCAGTGCATGTTGAGAGCTTCAGCCAGAGGTTCTACAGATTCATACAGAGATTATTTATATTGAGATTGTTTGTTGTTTGCAAATTAATGAGGGTTTCTACTGGTGGCGCATCCTTCTTCACAGATAGAGGTTTCCAGCAGAGTTTACTTGCATTCTTTTCATAGCCGTACTTTTGCCTTGGTTTTTGTGATTCTTTGGAAAAGGCGTGTGAAGGGAATTAGAGAAACGCCTCCCTTTTGTGTAATTTTTGGCTTCTATCATTGGCGCCTAGCAGTTTCAGAGGATTGTATCCAGTTTCGTGGCAGGAGAAATCACATCTGGAGATTTGGCGTGCATATATGCTTGATTTCACCATTTCTGGCTGTCAAACTGGCAAATTCTTTATTTAAATAATCTGGAGTTTTTCTGGTATGTGTATCATTTGCATTCTATTTGTCTCAATAAAATAATGCAATATACACTCTCTTTCTGAAGCAAATAGTGTTAACTTTCATTTTATGAGCAAATATGATGTGCGCCCCTTCTCTTCTGTCTATTAAACATTCTCTAAAAAATTAAAGAACACATTAAGACTTAAGAAAATAAGGGTTTTGAGTTGAGAGCTAGCAGGGCTCATCACAAAGGACAAAGTATTAAATTTGAGAGCATTGATTTTATGCTTGTAAATTATCATAAAATCTTTGAAATAAGCGGTGGAATGCATAATTTTGAAAATTAGGAGCTTAATTAGGTCCCATAACTTAAAGGGGAGCAAAACATAGTGTGAAATTGTCATGGGTGATAATTTATGATGCTACAACTTCTATTCATCTTTGCAAGTTTTCTACAATTGAATGTTTCTTTCATGGCTTCTATTCAAGGAGTAGATTAATCTACTATGTAAGAAATCTTGAATGTTTTCAATGTATATAGGGATTACTAAGTAGAGTTGGTTGTAAATTCTAAGAGTAATAGTGAAAGGCATTGTTACTAAGATTTCATAAAATTAGGTTGACATTATTGTATGGGTTTTCAAATTGCATTTCCCTTGAATTCGTTGCCTAGGTCTAAGGCACTATTCTGAATGAATGTTCTGGTTATGCTTCCGTGGTCATCAATTTTAAAATTAAATTTCCTTTTTAGTTGTCAGTTATCTCATAATGTTATTCCCATGTTCTCAGACATATAATGCATAAGAACTCCAAGAATCTAGCTCATTAAGTGTGTTTTATCTATAATTTTTGGTCATATAAAGAGAACATATATTTTTGAAGCAATATCTAATGTTAATCATATGAAATCCTAGTGGATATTGCATAAGTCCACCCTCTTAGGTCTTGCAGAGCTTGAAGTGCAGAGGAGAAAATTGTCAAAACCTTTCTCTTGTTCATTGGCCAACCCCTCAGAACAATTAAGCATAAGAATTGGCTATTCCTTTAGATTGTTCTAGGAACCAGTTGGAATTATCTTAAAAACAAACCAACAAGATGGGCATAGTAAATACAATAAAATGAATGAATGAGAATTATTTATAAATAACACTTACCAACAATGTGAATCTAAATGAGCTATAAATTCTTGGTAGAAATTATTTTAACAAGTGGGATGAACATTGTGTACCCCCAAATTTACATGATATGACACTTCAATTCATAAACACAAACAAAATACCCTAATGAGATGATCATTCCCCCTTTAAAGTTGATAGCCCAAACTATACATTACTACCAAGACAAAAAATAACACTTACCATAAATGCATACCACTGTAAAGATTATTCCTTGAAGTAACCCTTGAATAGGATCATCTAAGGAACTACAAACATTACAAATATTGAAAAATCCCACCCGATTACTTGCCTTTAAGAAATACACTTCAAATTACAATTTACACATAATAAAAATTCACTCCTCGCTCTCATTCATATGTGAATTGTTACATTTAACACGCATGCCTGAACTATAGATTCTATTATCAAGATTCTAATAAAATAGATGCAATCACTATAGGGACGATCATTGATAATATTTCAAGAAAACATAAAACACATACAATACATCCTCATTCATGAAATGAGCTTCATAAGGCCGAATCCACTACTAAAGATAGATAATAGACCATGTGAGGTATTTCACCACCACTTTAGTGGCATATCTATCATTCTTATAGGTGACCTAGCCCAACTGACACCTATTATAGACAAACCTATTCATGCATCACACTTAGATGCCAAGATGCTATGACAATAATCTATTACAATTGTTCGTTACAAATAGTGTTTTATCAACAAGGTGATACTCCAACTTGAACCCATTTTTTTGAAATATTACATGTAATGTCACTTCCCCCCTAAAGAATTTATAAATATTATCAATAGATTTAATAGATTAAATGTTAGAGTTAAGATAATTCACAAGATGTAATGTTCCTAAAATAATGTGAATAACTAATAAAATAACCAATGTAACTATGATATGCAATAACAAGGGTTTTGAAGTAAATAATCAACATAGTAAATTGAATTGCACATCTATATAATTCATATAAATTAACACCAAAATCATATATATAATATTCTCAATATATTTTAGAATCAATGATTTTAATACTTATTTGAATAATAACACTTGGAAAAGCCACTCTTACCCTAGGAAGATGTTAGTGGTATTGGCTCTTGCTATGGAGAAATTTAGGAGGAATAAGCATACTTCGTCACTCTACACGAGTGTTGGTTCCAATGGAACAATGCTCAACACCCATGCAATACCCAAGCCCTGGCCAGGACGGTCTTGAGCGTACTTTTGTACCCTAGGTTAGACACACACATACAATGTGCCCCCTTCTCCAATTTTCCATATCTCACCAACCACTTCACTCTTTCTTGAATGTTCTCCTTCCTTGAATGTTCTCCATGCTTTCATATTTTCCATGTCTCACACAAATGCTTTATATAAGTCTTAAGGGGTGGTGTCCAAACCATCACACCCTTTCACAAAGGTTGCCTCTAATAATTATTTAAATAATTATTCTTCCCTTTTTTTAAAAGGTATTTATATAAATATTCTTTATTAATATTTCTTTTAACCAAAGGATCATAATATCCTTAATTTTTCTATCTCCCTTTTTAATTTTTTAAAGGGTTATTTCATAACTTTCTCTTCTCTTGGGGAAAAAGTCACATAACAAGTCTCCCCCTGTAAATTAACTATTGTCCTCAGTAGCATAAGATGCATTTGCATCACAACTCATAGAAACACATGATCAATAATTGAAGATACTAACATTGAATATTTGTAATCTTCATAATATATCTATTTTATTCTATACTTTATCTACATTATTTGCTTCTATTAATTCATAGATCATCTTTTTAATCTTATTTTAAATTCACATGTAATTTCAATAAAATCACTTTTCCAATCCAAAATATGATGAGAACTATATAGATGTCTTATGAAACATGTATGATGGATTTATAATTGAAAGATAATTATAGTTTATGTACTTAACCTCCTATCCTTCAGCTTTATCATTTTACTGAGTCATGTAACTCCTTTAAATTATTAAAGTATTACAATATAATTACTATGCATGTCCAATACTATGTGGTCACTCATAATTTATAAAAGTATAATCTATAAATTCAACATACATTCCAAGATGGTATTCATACATTTCAGACTACATGAATATCCTCTTTTCATTTATCAAAATCAATATACAAAGAGAATCTTAATATAATAAGGCAATTGTACAAGGTTATTGGATTGATCAAGTCCAATAACAAAGTACAATAGAAAAAATTCCATTAAGCACCTTAAGAAAAAGAAAACAACAATAGGTTATGACTACCCACAAGGTACTTGATAAAAATACTAGGTCCAAATTATTGATATGAATATTCAATAAACCTATTATTTTTTTATAAGTTTGACAATATAGGAAAATTCACTAAAACTATTTATAAAAGAAACGTGTGAAATATTTAAACATCACATAACCTACTTGCATATCATAGAAAAGGATGGAAAAGATAGTCTCTCCCCCTATAAGATTTGGCATGTCCCCATGTCTAAGCCTAAGAGCTTATTTGGTTTCATATCTTATAAATATACTATTCTCGCTAACTTATTTCAAACATAATGTCATTTTTCCAAGTTTAAGAAGTGAATCCAAGGACCTATGGGTTATGGGCCCATAATATAACAAATCTAGATAGTGATTTTAAATGCTTGATATAGAGTAGCTTGAGGGTTTTGAGTGTGAAAACATGGTTGGTTTGAACACTTGCTTTATATAACATCTAATGTCTAGATTTTTCTATAACACAATGGAATTGAGAATATGACACTTGATCTCCTCGATGTGGATTGATATTTATTAAATGTCTAGAACTATCACCACATGTCACTTTGGAAGTACGTGTCTATATTGGTTCCTGGTACAATGTTGTAATTAATCTAAAGTGTGAAGTATGGAGGATTCTTCTTATACCTTATTTTATCTATAAATTTATCAACTCTCTTAACATTGTGTGGATGGAAGATTCTTGAATTACTTTACTTATTTGTGGAATTGGTTCTCATGGAATCATTATGATAAGTTATTAACATAGATATAATTCAATGTGATGATTTCTCCCATTCCCTAGGATTTATATGGATAGATTTAGTTATTTCATAATGACAAGAAAAACTACATAAATATAAGAGTGGTTTGAATCTTAATAATTTTCATAAGCCTTGTATACTCAACCTAAAACAAGCATTAAAAGAGCATTAAATTTTGATTAAGAACAAAACTTATTTTCTTAAGTATAATAATGGCAATAACAACTTAGTGTGTCTTAGGAATAGAGAATACTATATATGAATACTCTTTATATTTTTAACAATAAATAAGACTCAAATGATAAGAAAAATAAATTAAATAAAATAAAATATCACGAAATACTCAAGAACCTCTACCAAGATAGCAAACACTCTCAACTCAATGCCATATGAGAACACTCTATTTATTAGACCACGGTTTAGAGAGTTAACCAGGTTAGTGCAGTTTGACTTAGGGTAAGGTCCCATGGAGGGGGGCTTCCTTAAAAATCTTAGTGTATGTTGCTTAGTTTTTTTAGGAATACTTTAAAGTTCTTGGTCCCATGGATTTAATCTTGCAATTCTACTTAAAATTTTAAGCTCCAAAATTTAAGGAATGAACTGTAGTGCTTTGATAAAAGACAATAAATAAATCAAAATTCTCTCATTTTTATTTTCTAATAAGAATTTTAAATTTTAAATGAGAGACAAGTGACATAAAAAACTCCTAAGCTATAGGGGAAATTTCTAGCCCCACCCCAATTTCACCAGCTGAAATATTCATTCCTAAAAGGTAGGGGCTCTTATTCTTCTGGAAAAGATTCCAATTGATCCCTGCCACACAATTTTTTCCCATGGGACCTCCTCCTCCATTAAAATAGAAGCCCAAGCCCCCCATGGGACCATATAGTTAGCTCCTCAAAGAACTAAAGAAAATTACCACCGTCCATAGGGAAACTCGAGGGAAACCTGAGAGCTAATGGGTAGAGATAGTGACATGTCACAATGGAAAACACTTTGGCCTTGGGTTTGACACATACCAAGCCATAAACATGACCAACTTCAATTTATTGAAGTCTATCTATTCCTTCCCAGCTGCATTTAAAGTTGATAGTCAAAGGACATCATTCAAGAGAAATTATTTGACATGGATTTTGTTACCTGCAATTTCTATGACAATTTTATCTCTTGGAATAGGGAAATGAACAAGATGAGCAAAATTGATGTCTAAATTTCTAGGTAGTTTATCACAGGATTTCAACACAATTTTAATAGCCAAATCTATTGCATAGGTAGATACAAAGAAATTTTTTCTCAATAAGAATAATTCAGGGCTTGCAATATTTATAATTGCATCCTCAACATGAATACGAATAATGCAACTCTTTTACAAAGATGATTTCTTCGTCTAACTAAAGACTTTGGTTTTCTACATCTAAAACATGATAAGAAATATTTTGGTTATAGCTTTTCATATTTTTTTTATTGGAATAAGAGAAAAAAAGTTACAAATACTTATAGCTACACAAAACAACTATAAATGTCTATAGTTGCATAACAACATCAAAATTTTGGTTTTTGGTTTTTGGAAAATGTAAGGGAGAGGAGCCGATCGTGGGTATAGGACCTATCGTGGGTATAGTTTTGGATAGCCTAGGGCCCACTTTTGGGCAATAAAAGTGCAAATAAATTTACACTTAATATCCAACTATAAATCACTTTAATTCAAAAAATACACAAACTGACCAATCATGTAATACCACATTAGCATACCAATATTACATGACTTAGTGACCCACTATCGATCCATCACTTTTTTTGGCTCTTTTTTTGTGGTTTTTGCAAAATGGTTTCAAAACATTGATAAACATGTCTAATTTTTGCCAAAAAAAAAATGGGGGGATGCCAGCTCGACGATCAAGAGATGCGACAAAAAAAATTGTCTAACTCAAACACAAACAACGTGTACCCCTCGCTCAAAGTTATCTTACCCACCATCGACTCCTCTCCCTTAAAATATGTGTCATTGATGTGACAATGGTGCCAATCAGGATCTGAAATGACATGAGGTTCTCCTATTTTTCTTGTGAGTGATAGTTGAACAATAGATACATGGTCAATCCTTGTTTTTAAAAGTGATGACCTTAAACTTCCTAGCAATTGCTAAGAATAATGTATCATTACTCTATATACATTAAAAGACAAACTCCATTAGATGTTTAAAATAAGAAAGGGGTTCCTTACAAGGCTTTACAGCTCTCACTGATAAGGAATTTATTATTTTTCTTTTATTTTATTGTATTGGATATTTATTAGTAGAGAATTAACATAGTTTTTGTTAATAGTAATAAAGATAGTTTCATCTTTCAAGTGTTAATTTTCTTATTTATTTTATATATATATATTATGTTTGATATTGGATACTTTTGGTGAAGAACAATAGCATTATCATGTTTTAAATGATACGTCATTGTAAACAAAATTAGCAATCCTTGAATCATTCTATATATTAGAGTATGAATAACTAACTTTATCCAAATTAGTAATAGTTAAAATAAATTGTTATATTAAAAGTATCTCTCTTTCTTCCTTTTTTTTGTTGAGATTTATTCTACATTGTAAAAATTAGTTTGAAAGTGTATGGGCGTTATATCACACTATAACTCTCTATATAAATGACCAATACACCCAACTTAGGCTCTAATACCAAATGTAATGTTAATTTTCCCCTAAAGTAGTTTAAATATTAGCAATCGATTTAATAGATTAAACTTTAGAGTTAAGATAATTCACAAGATGTAATGTTACTAAAATAATGTGACTAATTGATAAAATAAGCAATGTAACTATGATATGCAATACCAAGAATTCTAAAGTAAATAATCAACATAGTAAATTGAATTGCACATCTATATAATTCATATAAATTAACACCAAAATATATATATAATATTCTCAATATATTTTAAAATCAATGGTTTTACTACTTATCTAAATAATAGCACTTGGAAAATCCACTCTCACCCTAGAAAGATGTTAGTGGTACTATCTCTTGCTATGGAGCAATCTAGGAGGAATAAGCATACTTCGCCACTCTACACAAGTGCTGGTTCCAATGGAACAATGCTCAACACCCGTGTAATACCCAAGCCCTGGCCAAGATAGTCCTAAGTGCACTTTTGTACCCCAGGTTGGACACACACATATGGTGTGCCCCCTTTTTCAATTGTCCATAGCTTACCAACCACTTTCCTCTTCCTTGAATGTTCTCCATACTTTCATAGTTTCCATGTCTCACACAAATGCTTTATATAAGTCTCAAGGGGTGGTTTCCAAACCATCACACCCTTTCACAAAGGTTGCCTCTAATAATTATTTAAATAAATAATTTTCTTCCCCTTTTTAAAAAGGTATTTATACATATTCTTTATTAATATCTCTTTCAACCAAAGGATCATACTATCCTTTATTTTTCTATCTCCCTTTTAAATTTTTTTAAAGGGTTATTTCATAACTTTCTCTTCTCTTGGGGAAAAAGTCACATAACATTACGAAACATATTTAGTGCAAAATTAACACAACATGAGTAGGCATTGTTAATGAACCACAATAAAAATTACAAAGAACAATTGAATATGAAGAATTTGATAACTCAATCCATATTTTTGCTACAAAAGATCTATCAAGGCTACACAACAAAAAATTCTAAAACTACCACATCTTTCAGTTGCAATCAATATTAAATTAATCACACAAATGAAATCAAACGTTAATACTAATTACAACCAACTTCCACATGAACTCCTAATTGTTGAAAATTGAGGTAATTGTGTAGCTATTATCAATTAGACTTGCACCTTACTGAATACAAGTTTCAAAAATCTACTAAAACATGGAAACCTTCTTCAGATGTGGGTGATCTGAGCGAAGAAGGAATCTCTAGAGTGAGTTGGTTCTCCGAATGATGAATATTATTCTAAGTATTTTCTGGGAAAAGGGATAAAAGGATAACTTGAAAATAAAGCCTATAACTAATGGATGATTCACCAAACTTATGAAAATTTAGACTTAACCACTCATAACAATTTCTCTATCACAATAATCCATACAATCTCATTAGCACATACTTCATCAGTGATTTGCATGAAGATCTGGAAAAAACTAAGCACAACATGCAACTTGAAACATGTAATTCTGAACAAAGGTTTACAATAGAAGGACAAATAAGGATTCAAGTTTGAAACACAAAGACATCAGATTTCAATTACAAACATGAGACAGAAATGAGAAGGAGAATTTTGCTGCTTTATTAAAACTAAAAGAGTGTTTGTCTGAACTGAGTACAACTGAGTTTACAAGCTCCAAATGCTAAGAACCATAAACTATAATCTGAACTGGGAAGAAAGAAAAAAGACTAAGTCTCTTCAAAAATACATATCTCAAGAAACCCTAATCTGAGCTCACAAAGAAGCTCAAGGAAAAAAGCTTCAAACTGTCTCAAAAGAATGCATAAAAGCAGAAAAAAACATCACTGCTTTTATGTTCAAATTGAAAAGCCTCCAAAAATAGGCTAAAACTACTTTAAAGGCGAATAAAGCACCTTATCTCTCCAAGATGAAACTCAAATTTGACCAAGAGAAAAAGTCAATACAATCTGCTAAAAATAGCAAGAAATCATAAAACAATTTATAAGTATTGCTTTATGATTCTGCTTTACAAGGTTTGCAAATTTTTACAATTTGTCTATCTTTGCAATTAAAGATTGCAAAAGCTTTTGCAAAAAAACAAATACATTCTTATTCCACCAATACAATGCTTGATTTTTCTTTTAAAAAATCATAAAAACATCAAGGAAATATTGTTCTCTCATCAAGATTTTTAATTGATTTCTCTAAAATCAATTGTAAACAAAACCCTAAGTGTCAAATGTTTCACCCCTAGGTCATAAGATATTTACCATTCATATTTTAATTGACTTCCTTCAAAATAAATAAAATAATCCTAAGGCATTGACACTCTACATTCTCCACCAAGGCAAAGGTATAAATATTAATATAGAGACAGTAGCCCTAAGGACCTAAACAAAGCAACTTAGGCACATGAGAATTTGACCCTTCAAAACTTTCAGCCTCAGATTCTGATTTCATAATGCAAAACAACCCTAAATTTGAATTCCCCACATGCTATTGTCAAATATGAATATTCAACGGCAATTATAATGTTTGACTTAGCTCAAATTAGGGTAAGGAACAAAAAGAAGTCAAACCCTAAAAATGATTTCATTTGCAATCATCACTTTGAAGAAAATGCTCTGCTTGAGAAAACTCGTCGCCACCATGATTGACCTCAATCTGTAGCTTGCATACTTGAGAATCTTCACTCTTTGTCTTCAGATATGCGGATCCTCCACTAAGTAAGCTTGATTTTAATACTACTATGGCTTTTTCACTTCATTCTAAAAGAAAGAATGGCCATTAAGGCCACGACCTATACATACTTGGTCTCTAATTTCTCTTTGCATACTTGTGACTTTATTTTCTTGGCCGCTTTGTACAAGCATGAACTCGGGTTTTTGTCTGGAAAAATCCATGAGAGATCTTGCTCGAGAGTTATTGTTCTTCACTACGCACAAGGTAAGCTATTACTTATAGCTTTTATGGCTTCACTTCCTGAGCTTTTTGGTCTTGTGGTCATGGCTGCAACACAGTGTCTGACACTTTTATAACCTTTTGTGTTTGTTATTTTGCTATTTTTGTGCTCTTTGCATCCACTAGCCACCATGCATGAGAGCCCGTGTCTAGGTTTTTCTTGAGGTTTTGAAACTTTGTAGAACTCTGGCCACGCTATATGTGATCCTCTACAAGCATGAACTGGTAATTTCTACTCCAGTATATATTTATTTCTTCAGAAATCTTTAAAAACTCCTCTTTTACTTATGAATTTATGGCTATACTCAGGTCGCACCATGTGTATCTCAGAAAAAGCATATTTAAAGCTTTTGGGCTCAACCCAAATTAGGAATTTCTTCCTTCTTTCACATTTTGAACAAACCATTTCATGGGTATCATGAGAATCAAATGAAATATGTTTTCACTATTCTTAAGCTTGACCCACCAAAGGAAATTCAAAATTTTGTACTCTCCAAAACAAAACTAGATATGGGTATTTGTTATTATGAAGAAATCACTCTTACTTTGGGACTTTCTCTTACGAAGCTCGACCATTATGATTTCCCTCTATATTCTTTTGTTTCATATAAAATCCTCATATGGGTATCTTGTATATATGATAAAACATATATCATGTTGTTATGATAAAATACCCATATGGGTAAGCTGGAAATGATGAAAATCTATATACTTAATTTGGAACCCCAATGTGGGTGTACTCGAAAGAATAAACAAAAATGTATATTGTTATTTTAAGTTGGGCCGAACTCACCATCGCATTCTACTTTCTCAATCTTCTCTATATGAGCACTTGGAATTCTGAAGCATGTTTCTATCTTGGTGCATTTTTTGTTGTGTTACAGCCTGTCCATAGAAATACCGTGCATTATGAGAAACATATTTCTTCTCCTTACTATCGAAAACCCTTGCATGGGTAAGTTGGAAATTGCATGAAATCTCTTTGTCTTTATATTCATGTGAAAACAAGCTCGACCCATGAAGATTTACTTCTTTGTATTTTTGTATCTGTTTAAACTCCACCATATGAGTTCACTTGTGATATGAAAATTTTTGTATATTTAAATAACTATGTAAAATATGGGCTTCTTTTAGCATTCAAATTCTTCAATTTTCAACATACGGGCATTTAGAAACTTAGAGAAATTTGTGCCATTCCATTACACAGGTATACCACAATATGACAAAACTGAAAGTTTGTTAAAAACCTTCTTATATCTACACTTTGATTACATCTCATAAATTCATTTCCATATTTTTGTATTTGTCTCTTTGTGAAGAAAAGTACCTCTGAATATTCTACTGTTGAACACCCTCCGCAGGTTCATAAAATTATGGAAATGTATCTTTTGTTTACATTTTCAATTATCATTTCCATGTTGTTTCGCTTGCACACATAATTCTTTTGACTAAGTTTGTAGATGAGTTGACATCTTGATTCTGTTTTGAATTTATTTTAAAGATCTGATTTAAAATACTGTAGCTCTATGGACTGCATTTCCTCTTATGCTTTGTCATCTCCTGCTTTCACTTGAACACCGTACTTTGTACCTACAAGCAAGCTGATTGCTTCACCACTCAATGAATGACTGAACTGCTTATATTTGGAACTCTTCATGCATTTTTATGCTCCATTTAATAAACTATTCCATGAATATGCTCTCCTCTGAGATGAAAATTGAAACAATTCTCTTCATTGAGGCATTATGTATTCCTGTTCACTATCCTTGATTGTGAGAAAGAACACTATTGAACTGAACCTTGCATGACATATGATCATGACGAACAAATAACACTGTAGCAAAAGAACATGAACCATACAACAATGTCTGAGATAAATGTACCCAGTTAAATGATTGAGTGGGTTAAACTCACTGTTCACCTGTAGCTTTCAGAAAATATTTACCTGATTGTTATGAATGCACAGTTGGTTTAATAGCTTAATAGATAACTCTGCTTAACTCTTTCAGTTGTATATCATTTCTTTTCTTGATGAATATGATGATATGTTCTCTTATCAGCCCACTTGTAATGAATAAGGGCAGCATGCCAAGCTCTACCCTTGTGGGAGCTCATTTTTCTCCACATGCTTGGTCTTCAAATAATAATCAGCTTCATGATTTTCCCTATACCTGCACAAGGAAACAAAGAAAGTTAGCATAAAAAACAATATATCATGATCATATGATGTTTCTCCTTCAGCTTATGCTTCTATAATTTTCTTGATTGTTTCAGTGTATGATTACTAGCAGGCTACATTATTGTTGATGGTTCATATAGGTATCTTCATAGTCGGAGCCTCTGACATCCCTCTCTTCCTTCCTGTAGGCCAACGGAGCTCTAGAAGAAAAATGGTGCACCACTTTAGCATCAACCATCAATTGATCAGGCAATGATGATTATGTTGTTACTTATGTGATTTATTTTTTAATGCATCTTCCATAATGTAGTGTGATACTAGTGATGCACTGTGACAATCCCATCCACAGCTTGTGTGGATATTTGATTTCAATCTCATGCTTTTCATTTTGAAAAGAAAAAAATGCATCTCAATGCAATGTTGTATTATCATTTGGATTCTTGCAATCAAATGAAGATTTGTAAATATGAATCACTTCATGAAATAAATGAAAGCATTTAAAATGCTTTGTTGCTTATATGCTCAAGTATGTACTTCATTTAATTCTAGAACACCGAATAGCAATTCTGAGATTATGATTCCTTTTTAATATAAAACTATCACTTAATGAATAATGAACCAAGTGCAAACAACACTTAAGCATAATGCAAAAATAATCGTAACTTCACTTAAGATATAATACAACATTGCATTGAGATGCATTTTTTCTCTTTGCATACTTGTGACTTTATTTTCTTGGTCGCTTTGTTCGAGCATGAACTCAGGGTTTTTGTTTAGAAAACTCCATGAGAGATCTTGCTTGAGAGTTATTGTTCTTCACTATGCACAAGGTAAGCTATTACTTATAGCTTTTATGGCTTCACTTCCTTAGCTTTCTGGTCTTGTGGCCGCAGTTGCAACAAAGTGTCTAACACTTTTATAACCTTCTATGTTTGTTATTTTGCTATTTTTGTGCTCTTTGCATCCACTGGTTGCCATGCACGAGAACCCGTGTCTTAGTTTTGCATTTTAGGCTACATGACAATGTTAATATTCAATGAAATGGGTTGCTTATTGCTTGTGGGTTGTTTTTGTACCTCCCTTAGCTGTTGTCTCACCTGTTCCAATGATAGGATATCACAACATAGCCCAAGTAGTTGTTGTCCCAGCCCCAAATCAGGAGATGCAAAATATTAAAAGCATATTAAAAACCTTTGGAAATGATCTCGTGACCATTAAAAATCATGTTGGCCAAGAACATAAGCCTTATCAAGCCCCTTATCAGCAAAACCAACAAAATAGACCTTCTTTTCAAAATGATTATCAAGCCCAAAGAAGGAATTTTAACCCTAGGCCATTCCAGCCATACAATCCGAACACAACCAATTTTTCAAAGGAACTTGTGCCACAAAATAATGTTGCCCAGGATTGCGATTGGTCTCATTTATTTTTTAGAACAAGGTATGGTACGAAAGTGACCATAAAGTCTGAGCCTCTCGCCAAAGACCATAGTGAACCATATTCACCAAATCATATAAACGCTAACCTCTACGCCACCTTTGCACTGGAGGAGCAAACCATGACCTCATATTGTAGCACCCATGTAGACAATATCAATCTAGATGAATGGGCAACCAAAGATCACGATCTTGATCCTTTTCATCACATAGATGAGATAGGATTAGGAGTCTATATGATTTGAGAATCTGATTGCGATATGCCTAATCTTTGTAAAGAGGAAGAACTATCTACATAAACGAGAAATGAGCTTTGGAAGCTTTACTTTGATGGTTTGAGGAGCATTATTGGTGCTAGGGGTGGGGCTATGTTGATATCACCCGAAGGAGATAAATACTTTTCAGCTTCATATTTGCTTTTAGCTGTTCAAATAATACAGTTGAGTATGAAGCGTTGGTGCATGGCCTTGAATGGGCCTACAAACGAGGTATTAAATGCTTGCAAGTTTATGGTGATTTAGAACTAATTATAAATCAAATCAGAAATTTAAATGCTGCCAAGAATGATTTGCTTAAGAAATATAAGCATCGTGTATGGGATTTGAAGGAATATTTTGATGCTTTTAATATCATGGCAATTCCTTGTAATCAAAATAAGCATGTTGATAGGCTCGCTACCATAGGAGCCCAGTTTGATATTCCCAAGGAGATTCATAAGGTGGAAGCACGTCAATACGTGAAAATAGTGGTTAGACCTTCTTTACCTGACAATAACGTGAGCTGGCAAGTTTTTGACAGTGATGAGAAAATCGTAAATTTCCTGATTACTGAAGTTGAGTTTGCATATGGAAACCAACAAAAATTGCAGCAGCAATATGACGACTAGTTTGTGTAGTTGAAGACCAACAAGCTGCCAAAAGGATTGGTGACCTTGGAATCTGTGTTCAATTTTGATGACCAAGTGCATAAGGACAAGTGCAACTTGACTGTTAAAGAAGAACATTATGTAGCCATTGAAATATTCAAAGGCAAGCTTCTCAAGCTGGGAAAGGTATGTATTCAAGACGAACAACAAGCATTTATTCTGTTGTAGACATCAAAAATATACAGATTGATATCGCACACTCGATCCTGATCTACTAACATCGTTTCATCATGAATCATCCCTCTATCTAACCATTTAATCGAATAGCCTTATTTGATTAAATTCATCATAATTCCCATTTTAATTAAATAAATCCCTCGATTTAATTAAATCATTATCTCTGTGTAATTAGCTAGGTCATTTCATCTTCCTATCTTTGATTTAATTAAATAATCCATATTATTTGATTAAATCTCTAAACTTCATCTAATTAAATTAAATAAATCAAACATTTATCTAATTTAATCTAACATCCCCCCATTTTGGTTAAATAAATCAAAAATATTTATTTAACTAAGTCTAAATCATTCTTTTCTCATTTTGAGTTATTTAAATCCTAAAATCTAAGTCAAAATGGTCAAAGCAACTAACATCATTTAAATCATGATCAATGATAATCCTAATCACTCAAATCCTCTAGATTTTGCAACTTGCACATGAAAATCAATTTAATTGATTTATAAATAATCTATTTTCATTCAAAAAGGCATCCAAGTGGGAATATTCCTCAAATTTGAAATCTCCCCCCAAAATGACTTGTCCATCCAACAAAGCATTTAAAGCTCTAACATTGTCTCTTACATGTCTCCCATTTGGCATTTAACTCATCTTTCATCCCCCCTAAACATGTCATCTCATCAAATTCAAATTTCAAACTTGCACATGGATCAAAATGTGCTCAACCTTCATCCTATCAAATGTTGACAAGTGGCACCTTGCCATTGGTTGAATGTTAGTCCCACATTGCTTCATTTATGGCATTCATCCATCTTAGCATTCTATAAATGAAGAGCTTATCCTTCATTTTAGGCATCCACAATTTGAGTGAAGTTACCATGCTCAAATCATTAGCAATCCTCATCAATTATCATTGAATCTTAGCTAGGTTATGCAGGTTTTTAGCTTGGAGTACTCAATCTTCATCAACAAAGTGGATCACTCATCAAATCAACATTGCATCATTGGAGTTGGGAAAGGGCCAATTTTCACATCAAATTGACACCAATTCCCTCAAGAGATTAGGAGTTTGCTTGCTTTAGAATAGATTTTGATATGCTTTCAAGTTTCATTGTGTTCTTCCTTTCATTTTCTATCTCTTTTGCTATTCAAATGAATTTCTTGAGGAATCCTTATTCTTGCTTGCATTTCACCTTTTAATGTGTTTTTTCATGTTGTTTTGTAGGTATTGGGATTAGGGTTCAACATCTGTTATGTCAGAAATTTAGTGATGTTTTTGCTTGCAAGTACAAGGATTTGAGAGGTTTTAACCTAGATCTAGCTCAACATACCATTGAACTTGAACCCAATGCAAAACCAGTAAGGAAGAAACAGAGACCGCTTAACCCCAAATTAGAGCACCTTATGAAGGCTGAACTGAATAAACTACTTGAGAATGGTATTATTTTTCCTATCAAACACACCTTTTGGGTGTCAAATTTAGTACTAGTTAGGAAAAAAAGTGGGGAAATCAGATTATGTGTCAATTTTTGAGATTTAAATAAAGCATCATTGAAAGACCATTACCCACTCCCTTCTATGGAGCAAATTTTACAGGTAGTTTTTGGTTTTGACAGATTTTCTTTGCTAGATGGTTACTCAGGTTACAACCAGATTCTGGTGAAATAGGAAGATTAGTTCAAAACAGCGTTTACAACTAAGTGGGGCATGATGGCCTACAAGAAGATGCCTTTCGACTTATCCAATGCTAGAGCAACTTTTCAACATGCGATGGATATGGCCTTTCATGACCTTATGAACAAGTTTGTTTTGGTATACTTAGATGATATTACTATTTTTTCCATAAATGCTAACGAACACCTTGATCATTTGGAGTAGCTTTTTTAGAGATGCAGAGATTTTGGAGTGTCTCTCAATCTGAAGAAGTGTATATTTTCAGTGCACGAAGACAAATTTCTTGGACACATTGTTTCAAAGCAAGGTATTTCTATAGACCCTGAAAGAGTTTCCGCAATTCTCGAATTGCCATTACCAGCTCACAAGAAAGGCTTGCAAAGCTTTCTTGGAAGAATAAATTTTGTGAGGAGGTTCATACTGAATATTGCAACTTTGTTGTAGCCTCTCACTTCTATGCTTAAAAAGAATATGCCATTCAGTTGGACCAAGGAAGGTAAGAGGAGCTTTGAGCAGATTAAGGAGGCCCTCGCAGCCGCTCCTACTCTCATTAATCCAAATTTTGACAAAGACTTTATTTTGTATGCCTTTGGAGGAGTGGATACAGTTTCAGCTATGTTATGCCAACAAAACGATGAAGGCTTAGAGCAGCCTGTTGCATTTTTCAGCCAAGCATTGCATGATTATGAGGTAAAATATTCTTTTGTTGAGAAGCATGTTTTTACTGTTGTGAGAAGTTTAAAGAAACTTAGGCATATGCTATCCAAAAACAAGATTCATTTGCTGGTAGCTCATTCAATTGTTAAGGATTTTCTGCTTAAAGATATTAATGATAAGCGTGCTAGTTGGATTACCAAAGTAATGGAATTTGATGTTGATATAAAAGTAACCAAGATCGTTAGAGGAAAAGGTTTGTGTGAATAGATTGTTGGTAATGAGGACAACAACTTAAAAGAAGCTGCAAATATAGAAACAGTGCTAAATAATGATGTTGCAGGTGTTGTTCCAGCGTCTCCTGCTACTTGGTTGCAACAAATGATGCATTATTTGCAAACTGGTGAGTGCCTCGAAGGCTTAGACAAAGCGAACAGAAGGTATTACAGATTACAAGCCATCCCTTATTCAATCATTGACGACATTCTTTATAGGAAAGATTTCCAAGGAGTTTTATTGCAATGTATTCAGCCTGATCAAGTTAACAAGCTTTTAGCAAAGTTTCATGATGGACCTTCAAGAGGTCATTTTGCTGTAAGAACAATAGCTCTGAAAATTATGCGAGCTGGTTATTACTGGCCAGATTTGTTTAAAGATGCTATTGTTTAGGTCAGAAAATGTGAGAAATGTGCTTTATTTTCTAGAAAACAGAGGCTTGCACCGCTGCCCCTACATCCGATCCAGGTGGAACAACCCTTTGCCAAGTGGGGCTTAGATTTTATTGGTGCTATCAATCTGCCTTCAAGCGCGGGTCATAAGTGGATACTTACTGCCACATATTATTTTACAAAATGGACCGAAGTTATTGCTTTAAAGGAAGCAAACGATACTTCAGTGCTTAATTTCTATCAAGATCTCATATCAAGATTTGGTGTTCCAGATTCAATCATTTCTGACAATGGTTTGGCTTTTATTGGTTTGAGGATTTCTGATTGGTCAATTAGAAATAACATTTATTTGAACACGTCTTCTAATTATTATCCACAGGGCAATGGTCAGGCGGAATCTACAAATAAGAATTTGATTCGGATAATCAAGAAGACTATTGAGGATAATCAATAGACATGGCATGAAAAGTTGAAGCTAGCCCTTTGGGCTGACAGGATAACTCCTAAAAGGGCTACTGGTTGTTCTCCTTTTGTTTTAACTTACGGTAAAGAGGCTAAGTTACCTATTTCTATTGAGTTGTCGACTTTAAGTTATGTTAAAGAATGGAATTGTTGAATGAACAACCTCTTGAAGTAAGATTTGCACAACTGGTAGAGCTGGAGGAAACTAGGAAGGAAGCTTTAAGACAGCTGGAGATACATCAAGCTCAGATGAAGAATTCTTTTGATAAGAGGGAAAGACCACATGAATTCATTGTTGGAGATCTAGTTTTCAAATGGAATGAATTTAAAAGTAGACCTGGACGACATTCCAAGTTTGATGCAATTTGGGATGGGCCTTATGTGATCATGGAGGGCAAAGAACACAACGTGTTCCAACTTTCCAAGTTGACTGGAGAGGTGTCGTCTATCCCAATTAATGGGATCCACCTCAAGCATTACCTCTAAGATAGGTTCCATCTCGTAGTTAAGTAGAGTAGTATTGCAAATAAGTGTGTTCCGCACATTTACTTTTAGTAGTTTTGATTTCCCTAAGTGTTGCTACGCATGTTCTATTGGCCATCAGGGCCTGTTAGTTTGCTTTTAGTTTCAGTTTTGTTTTCTTTTGCTACTTTTTGCAGTGTTCAATTTTTTGAGTTTCATGAAGGGGCACATTTGACTTCGCGCCCAATGGATTATTTTAAGGCAAGTGATCTATGCTTAGCAGGCAAGCATTTAGCAGAAATCACCAAAATGTCACCAATTTTTTGCTACAACTCAATTGGTGGAGCTAGATTAAACATTGTTATATCTTAAGTGAAGTTAGGGTTATTTTTGCATTATGCTTAAGTGTTGTTTGCACTTGGTTCATTATTCATCAAGTGACAGTTTTATATTAAAAAGGAATCAAAATCTCAGAATTGCTATTCGGTGTTCCAAAATTAAATGAAGTACAAAATTGAGCATATAAGCAACAAAGCATTTTAAATGCTTTCATTTATTTCATGAAGTGATTCATATTTACAGATCTTCATTTGATTGCAAGAATCCAAATGATAATACAACATTGCATTGAGATGCATTTTTTCTTTTCAAAATGAAAAGCATGAGATTGAAATCACATATCCACACAAGCCGTGGACGGGACTATCACAGTGTATCACTAGTATCACATTACATTATGGAAGATGCATTAAATAATAAATCACATAAGTAACAACATAATCATCATTGCCTGATCAATTGATGGTCGACGCTAAAGTGGTGCACCATTTATCTTCTAGAGCTCCGTTGACCTACAAGAAGGAAGAGAGGGATGTCAGAGGCTCCGACTATGAAGATACCTATATGAACCATCAACAATAATGCAGCCTGCTACTAATCATACACTGAAACAATCAAGAAAATTATAGAAGCATAAGCTGAAGGAGAAACATCATGTGATCATGATATATTATTTTTTATGTTAACTTTGTTTGTTTCCTTATGCAGGTATAGGGAAAATCATGAAGCTAATTATTATTTGAAGACCAAGCATGTGGAGAAAAATGGGCTCCCACAAGGGTAGAGCTAAACATGCTACCTTTATTCATTACAAGTGGGTTGATAAGAGATCATATCATCATATTCATCAAGAAAAAAAATGATATACAACTGAAAGAGTTAAGCATAGTTATCTATCAAGCTATTAAACCAACTGTGCATTCATAACAATCAGGTAAATGTTTTCTGAAAGCTACAGGTGAACAGTGAGTTTAACCCACTCAATCATTTAACTGGGTAAATTTATCTCAGACATTGTTGTATGGTTCATGTTCTTTTGCTACAGTGTTATTTGTTCATCATGATCATATGTCATGCAAGGTTCAGTTCAATAGTGTTCTTTCTCACAATCAAGGATAGTGAATAGGCATACATAATGCCTCAATGAAGAGAATTGTTTCAATTTTAATCTTAGAGGAGAGCAGATTCATGGAAAAATTTATTAAATGGAGCATAAAAATGCATGAAGAGTGCCAAATATAAGCAATTTAGTCATTCATTGAGTGGTGAAGCAATCAGCTTGCTTGTAGGTACATAGTACGGTGTTCAAGTGAAAGCAGGAGATGACAAAGCATAAGAGGAAATGCAGTCCATAGAGTTGTAGTATTTTAAATAAGAACTTTGCATAAATTCAAATCAGAATCAAGATGTCAACTCATCTACAAACTCAGTCAAAAGAATTTTGTGTGCAAGGGAAACAACATGGAAATGATAATTGAAAATGTAAACAAAAGATACATTTCCAAAATTTTATGAACCTATGGAGGGTGTTCAACAGTAGTATATTCAAAGGTACTTTTCTTCACAAAGAGACAAATACATAAATATGGAAATGGCTTTACGAGATGTAATCAAAGTGCAGATATAAGAAGGTTTTTAACAAACTTTCAGTTTTATCATATTGTGGTATACCTGTGTAACGGAATGGCACAAATTTCTCTAAGTTTCTAAATGCCTGTATGCTAAAAATTGAAGAATTTGAATGCTAAAAGAAGTCCATATTTTACACAGTTATAGAAATATACAGACTTTTTCATATCACAAGTGAACTCATATGGTGGAGTTTAAACAAATACAAAAATACAAAGAAGTAAATCTTCATGGGTCGAGCTAGTTTTCACATGAATATCAAGACAAAGAGATTTAATGCAATTTCTAGCTTACCCATGCAAGGGTTTTCGATAGTAAGGAGAAGAAATATGTTTCTCATAATGCACAGTATTTCTATGGACAGGCTGTAACACAACAGAAAATGCACCAGGATAGAAACATGCTTCAGAATTCCAAGTGCTCATATAGAGAAGACTGAGAAAGCAGAATGCCATGGTGAGTTTGGCCCAACTTAAAATAACAATATAAATTTATGTTTATTCTTTCGAGTACACCCACATTGGGGTTCCAAATAAGTATACAGATTTTCATCATTTCCAGCTTACCCAGATGGGTATTTTATCATAACAACAAGATATACGTTTTATCATATATACAAGATACCCATATGAGGATTTTATATGAAACAAAAGAATATAGAGGGAAATCATAATGGTCGAGCTCCGTAAGAGAAAGTCCCAAAGTAAGAGTGATTTCTTCATAATAACAAATACCCATATCTAGTTTTGTTTTGGAGAGTACAAAAATTTGAATTTCCTTTGGTGGGTCAAGCTTCAGAATAGAGAAAATAGATTCATTCGATTCTCATGATACCCATGAAAGGGTTTGTTCGAAATGTGAAAGAAGGAAGAAATTCCTAATTTGGGTCGAGCCCAAAAGCTGTAAATATGCTTTTTTTGAGATACACATGGTGCGGCCTGAGTACAACCATAAATTCATAAGTAAAAGAGGAGTTTTTTAAGCTTTCTGAAGAAATAAATATATACTGGAGTAGAACTTACCAGTTCATGCTTGTAGAGGATCACATACAGCCGCGGCCAGAGTTCTACAAAGTTTCAAAACCCCAAGAAAAACCAAGACATGGGCTCTCGTGCATGGCGGCCAGTGGATGCAAAGAGCACAAAAATAGCAAAATAACAAACACAAAAGGTTATAAAAGTGTCAGACACTGTGTTGCAGCCACGACCACAAGACCAGAAAGCTCAGGAAGTGAAGCCATAAAAAATATAAGTAATAGCTTACCTTGTGCGCAGTGAAGAACAATAACTCTTGAGCAAGATCTCTCATGGAGTTTTCCAGACAAAAACCCGAGTTCATGCTCATACAAAGCGGCCAAGAAAATAAAGTCACAAGTATGCAAAGAGAAATCAGAGACCAAGTATGTACAGGTCGCGGTCTTAATGGCCATTCTTGCTTTTAGAATGAAGTTAAAAAGCCATAGTAGTATTAAAATGAAGCTTACCCAATGGAGGATTTGAATATCTGAAGACAAAGAGTGAAGATTCTCAAGCATGCGAGCTACAGATTGAGGTCAATCATGGTGGCGGCGAGTTTTCTCAAGTAGAGCATTTTATTCAAAGTGATGATTGCAAATGAAATCATTTTTATGGTTTGACTTCTTTTTGTTCCTTGCCCTAATTCGAGCTAAGTCGAACATTATAATTGCCTTTGAATATTCATATTTGACAATAGGATGTGGGGAATTCGAATTTAGGGTTTTTTTGCATTATGAAGTCAGAATCTAAAGCTTAAAGTTTTGAAGGGTTGAATTCTCATGTGCCTTAGTTGCTTTGTTTAGGTCCTTAGGGCTCGTGTCTCTATATTAATATTTATACCTTTGCCTTGGTGGAGAATGTAGAGTGTCAATGCCTTAGGATTATTTTATTGATTTTGAAGGAAGTCAATTAAAATATGAATGGTAAATATCTTATGACCTAGGGGTGAAACATTTGACACTTAGGGTTTTGTTTACAATTGATTTTAGAGAAATCAATTAAAAATCTTGATGAGAGAACAATATTGCCTTGATGTTTTTATGATTTTTTAAAAGAAAAATCAAGCATTGTATTGGTGGAATAAGAATGTATTTGTTTTTTGCAAAAGATTTTGCAATCTTTAATTGCAAAGATAGACAAATTGTAAAAATATGCAAACCTTGTAAAGCAGAATCATAAAGCAATACTTATAAATTGTTTTATGATTTCTTGCTATTTTTAGCAAATTGTATTGACTTTTTCTCTTGGTCGGATTTGAGTTTCATCTTGGAGAGATAAGGTGCTTTATTTGCCTTTAAAGAAGTTTTAGCCTATTTTTAGAGGCTTTTCAGTTTGAACATAAAAGCAGTGATGTTTTTTCTGCTTTTATGCAGTATTTTGAGACAATTTGAAGCTTTTTTCCTTGAGCTTCTTTGTGAGCTCGGATTAGGGTTTCTTGAGAGATATATTTTTGAAGACTTGGTCTTTTTTCTTTCTTCCTAGTTTAGATTACAGTTTATGTTTCTTAGCATTTGGAGCTTGTAAACTCAGTTGTACTCAGTTCAAACAAACACTCTTTTAGTTTTAATAAAGCAACATAATTCTCCTTCTCATTTCTGTCTCATTTTTGTAATAGCAATCTGATGTCTTT
This sequence comes from Sequoia sempervirens, assembly GCA_007258455.2. NCBI lineage: Eukaryota > Viridiplantae > Streptophyta > Pinopsida > Cupressales > Cupressaceae > Sequoia > Sequoia sempervirens. The sequence continues at coordinate 29,947 of VDFB02285074.1, read as the reverse complement.
GTGTTTCAAACTTGAATCCTTATATGTCTTGCTATTGTAAACCTTTGTTTAGAATTACATGTTTCAGGTTGCATGTTGTGTTTAGTTTTTTCTTGATCTTCATGCAAATCACTAATGAAGTATGTGCTAATGAGATTATGAGGATTACTATCATAGAGAAACTATTATGAGTGGTGAAGTATGAATTTTCATAAGTTTGGTGAATCATTTGTTAGTCATAGGCTTTATTTTCAAGTTATCCTTTTATCCCTTTTCCCAAAAAATACTTAGAATAATATTCATCATTCGGAGAACCAGCTCACTCTGAAGATTCCTTCTTCGCTTAGATCACCCACATCTAAAGAAGGTTTCCATTTTTCAGTAGATTGTTGAATCTTGTATTCAGCAGGGTGCAAATCTAATTGATAACAGTAGCTTAATACTTTGTAAAACTATTAGATTGTTGATTTAATTAAGTTTTCTTTGTTACAATTTCTTTGTGGATGATTATTTGTTTAATTCATTTTACCATTTGTAGAAGTAGAAAGAAGATTGTAGAAGAATAAGACTAGAAGAAAGAAGTTACATAGCATATACCATGGAGAAACCCTTTCGAGGAAAAACTCCACCAAGAATCAATGTATTATTTAATCTTAGAATAAGATTACAATAATTCCAATCCTTGCTTGAGATGATTCTTTTACCTTCAACAATTCTTCTTCATAACTTGCAATCAAATATGATAAACTCTCTTCAACTTGCTGCAATAAATAGACAATAATGAGCCTTGCAAACTCCAAAGAGTTTACAATTACAAAGAACAATGCTTATCTAAGAAAACCCATGCCTATTTTTTGCAAGCAAAGTTCTACCATAAAGAACAATGTCAAAACAAGTCCATCCATTTGGGTGTCCCAAACTAAAGTCATAACTCAACGTTGATTCTGAAGATATCTTCTAAGCTTATCCTAAAATTTGGCGCCCAAGAATGGGCCCACTTAACTCAACCTTATAAAATATCTTATCATGTAAAAGTGTTAACTCCAAGATGCCAACTTGGGCACCCAAGGTGGGTCCAAGTCAATCTTTGTTAACTAAAACATATCTCTCCCCCATTCATGCAAATATCATGCATGATTGATCATACCCACTCAAATGAATGTATCACGTGTTATCTGTCATGCAACTCAAGTCATTAGTCATGCATTCTAAGTCAACTGAAGTCAACTAGCATTCAACTGAAACTAACTACATGCAACTAAAGATAATTGAACCATAACTGAACTGAATTGAACTGATCTGAACTAAACTAAACTGAACTCCATGCATGTAAACATCAATCCCTAACTTCTAGGATCTTTACATAAATTACTGAAGTGTTATCTTTTACTCCAAATAGTTAACTTAACTCAAGGTGAGTTCCACCTTCCATGTGGGTGCCCCATGTGCTCCTATTTTGTAGGATATCTTCATGGGCATCCCCACATGTTCCTATCATTTAGAATTAATTACAAATGCCAATTATCATGTTCATTTCATTCAAATTTAATCTCTTTCTAATCCTAGTGTTGGGGAACATTTTCCAAGGACTTAGGAGATACATGATATAATGTTTAGGATTGCAATCAAATAACATCCTATTCCCAACACTAATATGTAGAGGCCAATAAATAATGAGCTAACAATAAACTTATGGAATCAAGTAGACCTTATAATTGGACCTCTTAGAGAGGCCATAAATATTGTTTACAAATTTGCCTCTTAACCATCAGACTCACCTTTATATGTTGTAGCAATAATTGACAAACTATTAATAGTTCACCATGGAACCAAAATGATCCAAAACTATACTTATAATACCAATATCACAAGCAACCATAGATAAATAGTTGTATCCATGGCATAATAATTCTTATATAGAAATCCCAAGGTCTGACACTAAATAAAGTAATACTTGACATTAGTAAAAAAAAGACAAAGCTTAATATTTACAACTATATGTAGAGCTAAATCAATATAAAAATTCATATACATTCATCATTCTCTTTTGATCACTATTCTAAAATGCAAAATAACCCATTCACAATTATAAAAAATAAAAAAACACAAACTCGTCTATAATTATTCTCACTATAACAACATGAGGCATGCACATTTCAATCCAACCTCTTCCAAATAACCTCTTAGTTTATCCTTTTCATTCTATTTTCATAGTATATGATTTACAAAACATCAATTCTTAACTAATTCATTGAAACCTTTGTGGATGCACAAGTGGATACTCAACAATCATAAATCAATTTTAGAATACGAAATTTGTTTTGTTTATCTAAATTATATTTGAATTACTTTGTTTACATTACTTAATATAAACCAAGTTAATAACTTTATAATATAATTAACTCAAAATTAATTATTTCAATTGAATAATGTTCTACTCTAATGTTTAGGAAAAAAAATACAAATAAGTAAATGTTAGACTCATATAACAAAAGGTAAAAAATAAGATAAAAACAAGAAAGATTAATAGTGCTTGATTTCAAAATAAGATTGAAGGTATTACAAAATAATCCTTTAGAGGGTTATAAACAAATATACAATACAAGCATTAGTGTACGTCTAATGAATCTATTTGTAGACTATATTCCTTATATGTAAAAATTATAAATTATATAATAAATTTTGACCTTTTTTCCTTACCAACTAAAGAAATATTGTACTTCCAATGCACCTAATCTCAAATGTTATTTTATGTAACTAAAACTAGTAAATGGATTAATACATATTTTACTACATTCATCTACTTTTACTCTTTAACATATTATGTTATATATCCCACACGGGTAGTAGAGTTGGTTTAGGCAGTGGGTTTGCTCCCCATTGGTCTTGGGTTCGACTCCACTCCTAGGTTTAAGAGGTGGGACTTCTTGCGGTTGGGGGATCCCCCTGCAAGGGACTAGTCTCACCCTAGCTCGCTCCAAGTACCCAAGATACTAGCTACTGGACCGCTAGGTTGGGTCACGGGGACACTCCTGTTGTATAAAAAAAACATATTATGTTATATATAATTTACTATCAATGTAACCATTTCATCTCCTTAAATGCAAGAGCTAGTCTAAGATAAAATTTCAATATTTCGTAACACTTTTAAACTCATTTCATAAGATTTGTCACATTTGAATTATAAACCATTAGAAAATAATAAAACAAGAGCTGCAGAGCAGCAAAGTTCCTACCTAAATGTTTAAGAACAATCTTATTTTTATTTGTTGTGTTTGCTATGTTTTAGCAACAATGTTGATATTATAAAAACTTAATAGTAATCTTGAAATTTTTCAGATGGTGACATGTAATACCATAAACAATATCAGGAAATTGCAAAGTAGGTGATTTTTGACAATACAACAGATGTAATCATATATCTTCAAAGTCTCCAGATATAGTGTTTGAAGAACATTAAAGATTTTAAAAGTTTCTTTTGATTGGGTGACTGTTGGAATTATGCCTCAATCAATACAGGCTGAAACCTTCATTGGAGCAAAGTCGGTATGACATCTATCATGTCTGGCCGACTAGCAGCTTTGATACATTATGTTTTGAACAGGTTGTTGTGACCTTGCAGAAGTCTTGTCGAATGCTTATTCTTTGGAGCCTTCGCTGTGACATAGTGTATTCGCTATGACCTCTTATCGCGTGGAGTTCTTTGGCCGACAGGCCATTCAATCGTAAATCGGGGAGACTCATGACGACCATGGGCTTCGGGATATCCTATGTCAGTTCGGTGAGAAGTCTCAGCGAATAGCCAATGTCTCACCGACAGTGTAACACTTGGGTTCATCGGAGTAACATGTTATTTTCGTTATGATGTCTCGGTGAAGTGAAAATGTCTTGCCGACAGGAATACATATGATGTCTTCGTCGTAACATAAAGATTTCAGTGTGAGGTCTTAGCGAACAGTGAAGGTCACACCGACAAGGACACATCCAAACGTTTATCGGGGTAACCCAAATGGTTCGGGAAGAAGTCCTGGTGAACTATGTAAGTCTCGCCGATGATGAGGGTTCTTCGGCATAGGTCTTAGTGAACAGTGGTCATTGATGTAACAAATATGTGTTCGATAAGAACTCTCGGCGAAGATGTTAAGTCTTGCCAACTATTCTTTGGAGCTCAGTATAATATGTGACTTTTGTATAACCTTTGGTGACTCGCTATGATCTCCTGGCGAAAGCGATAGGTCTGGGTGACTGCTTGGTGTTTTAGCGTAACACTGAAAGCTCGATAGAACATCTTGGCGAAAATGATTACTCTTGGCGACATCGATATGAAGGTTATGTGGCATCGGCGAGACACTAGTAGTGTCTCACCGAGATGCCAACATAGTGTGAATTCTGTTAACCGATTGATCGTCCTATGTGGAGTCTCGTGGACCAATAGGAGAAGCTGAATCTAAACAGTTGGAAGATTGTTCGTTGCGACGGTTCTATGAGGAAGTTTGACAGACAGAGATCGACATGGATATACTCGGTGATTGCAATTTGTGATCGGTTGGATGGTTCGAAGGTTGATTCAACAGATTGTTGTATGATCAGTAGATGTATTATGTTCTATAATGACTGTAACTTAAAAGGTTCCTGTACAAGATTGTTCATGGTGAATGCTGTTGTAAACAGACACCAGAAAGATAAGTCTGACATTTGTATGTAATCTCCATTACTGTAATACAAAGTGATTTCTCTTGGTGTGGTGGGTTTTTCTCCCGTAAGGGTTTTCCCACGTAAATCTGGTGTTCATGTGTGATTGTCAAATACTCTGTTTCTGATATTTACTTCATAGTGCATCTTAATTGGACTGTAATTGAAAAATTAAAAGTATATCTGCATTCTTCTTTGAGGTTTTGACGGTAGGAGAGTTGTTTTTGCATCTAGCTTTCCTTATAGTGGCTGATGTTGGTAGAAGCATCGACCTCAAAATAATACATAGACATATCCTTGTAAGAGAGGAGGCCACCACATGCAAAACCCCAGGTCATGGAGGGTCAAGATGCGAGAGGCTGCCCTAACTTACCTTAGCTAAATGTATTGTTTAGGGTATGCAAGGTGAGGGTAGTGAGGACCATAGGGCCTCTCAACTACTCAATAGGCCCAAAATGCAGAAAGAGGCTAGGCAAGTTGGTCTCTAGGCTTAACACTTCATCTCAGGAAGCTCTCTGTCCGAGGACAAAAGTGCAGACTCTAGACAAAAGTGCGGCATGCCGGCGTCTCGAAAGTGCGTTGTAGTTTGTACGACCAGACAGTGACAAATATAAGGTCAAGCCACAAAAAACTAGCTAACGACCCAACAAGCTAATTAAAGGGACAAAATGACAGAACTAGGTAAATTAAATAATCTCTAATATTGTAAAGCAAATAAACAAGAGTGATAAAGATGAGGAGAATCTCACCAATGAACTCGTTCGCTAGCTAATCCTCCAAGAGCTCACACACCTACACACAACAAGAGAGAGAATGTTGGGGGTGGTTGTATAGGGGTCTGCCTTAGTCAAACCCCCATTTAGGTGTTCCCACCTCCACGGACAACCAATGGAAGAGAGATAAAGAAGTGAAAAAAAAACAAGCACAACAAACAATACTATGCTACTCAACCAAATGATAGAGAGGAGAGGGAAGCTTACCACCTCCACCAAGAGCACTCAAGGCTACTTGGAGGAGAAATGAGAGGAACTCAAGCCTCTGCTACAATGGGGTGGTCCCAAACTTGCTCTACCGACGTGATGGAGTGTGATATTTCTATTATGGAATGCTTGGAAGTGAGTGCAAATGAGCTTGTGAATGAGAATATGAGAGCTTGATGTGGTGTAGAGTTCTTTCAATCTTTCATCCAACCTCCTAATGCAAGTTCAAAGATTGATTATGAAGGAATGATAGAGGAAATGACCATATTCGAGTCAGGTGGCTGAAGGAGGTGTTACAACTTTGCTGCCAATGGGAAGAGTAACGCCTCTATTGGCTCAGTCGCAAGAATCTGCCAAGGACGTAAGCACGCCGCATGGGCGTCCTCGACAGAAACGCCTCCACTGACACACAAAAAAGGTGCCAAGTGGATTGCCATCAGCGGGCTTAAGTGAATTTAAGCCTCTAACTTAGGTTTTCTAAAGTGAAATAAGGAAAAAAGGGGAATTGCACTTAAGGTGCAAATTCGCTCTTATACAATCCTGAAAGATTTTTGAATAATGCATGATTTCATGAGCAAAAGAAATTAAAATTGAAATAAGAAGGATGGGGTAAAAAGGCCAATTCGGGCAGTAAGGAGGGATACATTAAAGATAGAAAGGGGAAGGAACGTGCCCGGAAGGAGGAAGAAGTCACGCCACAAAAGGAGAAATGAGATGGCACATAAGGGGATATCATTAAAATTTGAATTAACAGTTTTTGGGGGCTGCAAAGATTAGAGGTGTGGTAGAGAAGTGAGGTTGCGCCTCATCAGCAGAAGATAAAAGGAAAACATTGAACAATTCATGCTAATGAAAGTAGAGAGGATTGCACAATAAAGTGGAAGAGAGATGAGTAAGAGGTGCTATTAAGGGAATAGGAGCGTGTATATTAATTCCTCTATAAATAGTAGGTTAGGAATGCATAATAGAGTGGAAGAGAGATGAGTAGGAGGCGCTATTCAGGGAATAGGAGCATGTATGTTCCACCCTCTATAAATAGTAGGTTAGGTGTTTTGGGTTTGTTCTCTTTTGGTTTGCTTCATTCTTTTTATTTTTTGTTCATCATGTTTTTTCTTATACTTCACAACTAGTGACTCTATTACCCATGGACAGTTCTGTGTTTTGGGTTCTTTAGCATCCTTTATAGTATTTGTCCCCAGTTAGAGCCAATTATTACCTCAGTTTTCATCAAATCCTTTTGAGCCTTGCTAAAATTTGGAGAAGTTCATCATTGGTCATTCGATTTCGATAGAACCTTGTCGATTTTTTACAATGTTTTGCTAACCATGTGTTATCTCGACAACTTGTTAAAGGTTCATATTATTTCTAATGTGTTGGTCATCACTTAAGTTATAATAATATCATTAGCTTTCAATGAGGTTTTCAGAACCTCATTGGGTTTCGATAATGTTTTCCTAACCTAGTCTAAAGCCAACACAAGAAGGGAAACTTGACCCATTCAATCAAAATGGGAGAAATTGAAGACAATAAAGAAGCATTTAGGAACTTATTGAAGGTTTTGAAACCTTTGTTAGAAGCTGAAAGGTTTTGGAAACCTCATTAAACTCCAAAGGGTTGTCGCATCCTTGGGATGGTGAGTTATTTTATTTTGGCTTCTATAGTTTCACAACCATCATCAAGACCCGACACGGTTTCCACAACCAAGTCCAGAGTCGACAAATTTTGATACTTTGGAAAGATTGATGGCATTGAAGTTTAATTTTGGAACTTTCTAGAGGTTTTGAAACCTTTGTCGAAATTCAATAGGGTTTCCACAACCTTGAGAAAAGTTGTCAAAAATTCATTCAAAAATAATTATAAGTTCTCATTTGAAGCTCACATTCTGAATTTGGAAGAATATCGGGTAGATTGTGCAAACGAATATGAAGGAGAAGAGGATAGATGAGGTTGTTACTAAGGTAGATTGTAACTTTCAGATTAAATTGTGATATCCAGGGTATTGAAGACAATGACTCTAATTTGGTTGATTGTATCTTCATAGACCACATAAAAATCCAACCCATCCTACCAATATATTGGATTTTTAAGGAAATATAAACCATTGAAGCTAAGATGGAAATATAACTTAGGTGAATAACGGAATGGGTAATGAAAAATAAGGCTAAAATGAAAAATCATGCCCCTCAAAAAGCTAAGGAAGCTACAAAAAAATCATATATTAGTTAGAGGTCTTCATCACTTCAAAAAATGGCATCCACAACACAATAGACTACCTCTGGAGGTAGTGGAGATGATGATGAGGATCCCTTAGGAAGTAGGAATTTGGAAAATGCTTGTGAGGTATCTAATACATCTCCTCTCAAAAGGTCACTTCAATTTTATTTTCCAAGAACTAGTAATGTCCCCAAACCTTCATCTGTCTCATGGTTAGAACAATATTTAACCAAGAAAAAAAAGGTGGTTGACTTGAGTCTACCCAATAAGGATATTGTGTCTCAATTAATCCAAAGAATTCCACATGTCAAAAACCTAAAACCACATCCCGATTGTTGAATGATCCCTCCTAGGGAAATATGTATGTTGAGGTTGCTCATCTCTCCGCTCAAAAAGAGGCTAGTCAGATGATTGCAAGTGATTTAAGTATCACTAGGATTAATTTGGGACCCTCCACGAGAGATTGAGATGTCCACAATTTTTAATTGTCAACTGCTAGTCTTGTAGAAATGATAGATAAATTTGACGATAATATAACTTGAATCATATATATATATACACACACACATGATTGTGCAAATAATGATGCTTGCATCAATTATTGAGCCTTATAAATAATGACTCCATTTATTCACTATGATGTTAAAATAGTATAATAGAATCCCATCTATGGGATCTCGAAAGATGTTTAATATCTAATGTACTCATGAAATATATTATAGAGGAATCATTCAGATTCAGTAATAGGGAGTAAATGAATAATCCTTTGACAAGAACGAAATGTTTATATTGTCTTCGATCTGATCAGAAGTTATTACTGAAATTAATTGATCTCTAACGTCTCTAATGTCTCTTTGAGAAACACTTTGAATGCAAGAATCAAGATTAAGTGCTTTCATTAGAAAGGGGTCATTACAAACAAAATTGGCTCTCACTTCACAACTGTGTATAAAACACCTATAGTCATTTACACATTAAATAATTAATATTTAATAATAAGCATAATAAGGACGTCATTTAATAATAAGGGTGTCGTATTAAGTGAAAAAAATGTCTAACAAAAAAGAGATGAAATTAAATTTTTATAATTGTTTGCTTATGTTGTATTATTTATTTTCTTACTATATAACATTAAAAATTTGTTAAAAAAGAAAATAAAACTAATTCTTGAGTAAATGTAAATAGTGTTTGTCTTTTCTTTATCTATCAACTTACATATTTATGTATTGATGAAACTATTTATTTATTTAGTAGTTTAGATAGATGAAAATAATTCTTAGATAAAATTAAAATGTGTCTATGTGTGCATGTAATAAATAAAATAATTACGTCATCAAATAAAATAAAATAACTCTTAAGTGGAGATTAATATATCTAAATATTTTCTAAATAGACTATTTAAGATATCTATAGTGTTCATGATTAACATGTATTTCTTAAAATATATTTATTTGAAAGATATGATATATATCTATATTGAAATATCTATCTTAATTGTGTTACATAAATTATATAGATTCTTCCAAATTGATATATATTTAATATCTAAAATATATATACTAATTTATTTATTATCTATCCACTCCATTATTTTTTATTGATTATTTAATGATAATCAAACTAATATATCATTAGATTTATTTTTGTTTATATATTACTTTGTATCAAATTTTAAAATAGAAAGATACTTTATCACTATCTAATTAAAATAATCATAATATAAATCTATCTTTCATTATTGAAATAATATAAAATTTAATATATTTTATAAATCGAAAATGTTGAGCCATTGTAACTTCTTTTTTTTATAGTTAAATAGCCGCTTTATGGGGCAACAACCTATATTGCTATGAGAAAAAAGATTACATGTTGTAGTTTCATTGAAAATGGTCTTCACAGACCAGACTCTTACCCCTACTACAACTCCAACAGACCTGTCCTAGTTGCCATCAAACCAAATTTCTAGGGCAGGTTACAAAAGCCTTGGAATGATTACATTTTTAACATTTGGGACTGACTCAAAACGAAAATGATATCAAAAAACCTGGAAAGATTCACAAGAAAGTACCATCGGGGCTAACTCCTTAAGCCCTACTATCCTTTAAACACTTTTCAAACATTTGTTTGACACAACAAAAGATAAACACCAGACCTACTAGCCTTATTCCACACTATCTTCTTCTGAGTCATACCTTTTCTGCTAGGCTTTGAAATCTGCAATCACAGGGCACTCTAGGCCACAATTGGCATGTGTTGGGCTCTTGGCCTTTTGCTTAGGATCCCTCTCATCATTTTGGTGCCACTCTTCTCCCAGCCCTAGCTTCTAGTCCTCATCATCTCCAACCACTACCTCATTCACTAGTTCTTCATCTTCCACATAGCGCAGGGCCTAGTCACATGGAGTGTTAGTGACCATCTTTGCAACACGAAGTAGGAAGAAAATGTTGTGCTCATGAACATCCCAAAGCTTCTCAAAGGCTTTAGGCTCAATGGTTTCGATCAAAGGAAATTTCATCACCTCTCAACCATGCATACGAATCATGTAGTAATTTTGCGGCATGGGTATTTGCTTGCTCTTGTCAAAATTGTCTAGGGCCACATCTATGTTGGCCAGCCACGCATGGTCAAAAACCATTTGTGTGAGCTTTTTGGAATTCTCCTTCGTCACCCGCATGTGCAAAAGGACTGCCAAAAACATGGCAAGAATATCAGTATTGGATCTAGACTTGTGGTAGGCCTTCAAAAATTCAAGACCCAAGACTCTATTTGTGGCCCAGAGGATTACTAAGTGTGGAGAAGAAAGCAACCCCTGCAGCTATTTGTCTGTGACCACACCTTTGAAGGCTTGCTATTGCTTATCCATGCTGATTGATAATGGTGTCTCCATTTTATGCTTCCTGTGAATGGATTACAACTGCTAACAACCCACGACACCGACACTCCACTTGTTGCTTTTTCTTTTGAAAACATTAGCAAATTTCTCTAGAGACTTTGTTTGGGTTGTTATCATTAAAGCTATTATGGGCTTTAATTCCAAAGCCTACCAGAGCCATTATTACAAGTCATGTCTACTTGCCACCAGCTTATTATGAATGAGTACTTTTTGTGGGTGTCATGCCAAACCCAACTCATCTTTGTCGATGTGGCTTTTAACGAATGACTGTTCCCACAATTCTCACTCATTTGGGTTTATTAATTCTAATCCAATCCTACTAGTGGTCGGCAAGAGCGAGCTCATCTCTCGGATCTTGATAGACCCACGTTGGACCCCACTGAGACAACTTTCACATCTCTCCTTGCCATCTTTTCTGCCCCTATGGGACCCACATGTACACTTGCCTTTCTCTAGTTTCGTGCCAACTCACCTGGAATGATTCCCACTCAGCACTTTGATAGGATTGATTCTTTTCCACCTCTTACACCCATGTAGGATACGACGTGGAGAGTTTGTTGACCATCATGGTCTTAGATTAATTTCCTTATTTTTAATTGAATTCCTTCCTTAAGGCCTTAGCATTTTCTTCATTGATTTTTTTCTACAACTTCTTTTTCCAAGCTGTTTGCCCTTTGATTACCTTCTTTGTAAATGTGGGATACCTTGAATTCCTCAAACCTTCCTAGAAGTTGTGATATTGGTTGAAGCCAACAGTTCAATTTCCAATTGGGAGATTTTTTGTCTTGTCGAGTTGATAGTGATCAGGGAATCTCCTTCAAGTTGTATTCTCTTTGCATCTATGGCTAATCCCATTTGAATCCCCAATAAAGCTACTTGGAACTCCGCCTCATTGTTTGTGCAGGTTCCTAGTGGTTTGGAATTCTCTGCTATCGTCCCCCCCATCGCATTTCTGGCCACACAACCATCACCTCCTGGGCCTAGGTTGCCATAAGCCACCCCATCGAAATTGATCTTGATCCAACCTTTTTCCAGGGTTTCCCATCTAACTTCCTTTCTCTTCTATTGTGACAAACTTTGGCCCATGCCTATTATTTTAGGTATGATTAATCCCTTGAAAGCTTGTTTCATTTGGTCATCCCAATTTGAGTAAGAGATTTGTTTCCTTGACTTTGATTTTACTACTTCATTCACTGATTCAGTGACCATTCCTTCTATTTTTTTACACAACCTTTCTAGCGGCATTTCCTTATTTTGAAAGATCCTTTTGTTGCATTCCTTCCAAATTTCCCATATGATTATTGACGGGGCTATAGGCTAGATGTTGTCAAATACTGCTTTTCTTCTTGGATGGGGCCACATATTAAACCATACCAATAAGCAGTTTGGCAGGGGGCTTTGCAAGCTTAGTTTCCCCATGAAATACTTCCAACAATGCTCTAAGTATGGGTAGTTCAATAGCAGATGGTTTGTATCTTCATTGTTATTTTTGCACAAGATGCATCTCCCAGGGGCCTGGATTCCATAAGTGGCTAATCTGTCCTCTGTTAGGATCCTTTTATGAATTTCCAACCAAGCAAACACCCCTGCTTTTGGTAGGCAGTTCTTCCCCCATAGCAATTTACTTGGCTAGTTTTCTCTTACCTTTGCTTGTTTCCTAATTTTGTATCCCATCTTGACTACATAAGCTCCCGTCGACAAGTCACACCATCTAGTGGTGTCTTCCGGGTTGGAAGGAAAAAATTTCCTTTCCTTTAAGATTGCAGCTAGGGCTTCCTTTTGGTTTTGTGGGGCTTCTAGATTTTGCAACGAGTGTCATTCCCATTCTTGCACACCCTCCCTCTCTATCATTCTTCCATAGTCACATACCTTCTCTCCCCAAGTTCTTGTAGTTTCTTCTCTGATTAGATCTAGGTTGGGTAGCATTGCCAAAACTTTTTTTCCATTCCATGAATCTTTCTAGAAAGATGTTTATTTTCCATTTCTTATCTCCCATGTCACATGCCTTGAGATTATATCCATGCATTCCATCAAATAGTTCCAGATGGCTGAGCCTCTAGGAGGATTCTTAGTTGTGAGGATTCATATAGGGGAGTCTGAGTCCAAATATTTTCATCTTAGAATCCTGACCTAGTGTTGCTCTCCTCTTGCATACATGTACTAGACCAATTTTGCACCCACTGCCATGTTCATTAGTCTTAGTTGCTTAATACCTGCTCCTCCCACCTCTTTGTGTGAACAAAACTTTTCCCATGCCACTAGGGGAATTTTTTGTTGATCTCTTGTACCACTCCAAAAGAAATTTCTAAATATCTAGTTGAGCTTCTCCTCAATTGTTGTTGGTATCTTTAGGCACGTCATCGAGTATATGAGAATGGCTGATAACACTACCTTCACCATCATCAATCTACTAGCCAATGATAACCATTTCCCTTTCCATGTCCCCATTTTATTCTTACAACTATTTATTAGCTCTTCCCAATAACATTTTTTGTTGATACCCACAAATAGTGGAGTACCCAAGAATCTCCCTTGAAAATTTGCCACTCTCAGGCCCAAAATTCTTGCTAGTTCTCTCCGAAGGCTCAGTTTTGTGTTGAGAAAGAAGACCTTTGATTTATGCCAGTTTATACTTTGACCTGAAGCTTGGAAAAACTCATCCAAGAAGTTTTTTATGGTTCTTGCTTCTCTTCTAATTGCTATTCCAAATAGAGTTCTGTCATCAACAAACTGTTGGTGCGTTGTATTCTCAACACCATTAGCTACTTGCACACCTTTCCATTTGCTTGCCTATCTTAGAGCTGTTATTCCTCTTCCCATTACTTCTTCCATGATGATGAACATGAAAGGGGATAGGGAATCCCCTTGCCTAATCCCTCTTGTGGATGTAATGAAGCCTTGAGCTGTCCCATTTACCAACACTAAGAATTTTGTTGTGGAGATGCAACTTTTCACCCAGTTTACCCATTCCTCCTAAAATCTGAACTTCCTGAGCACCTCCAATAGGAACTCTTTGTCCACCAAATCATATGCTTTAAGTATATCCACCTTGATGATCATACACGACTCTCTTTCCTTTCTGGATGAATGTAGGGTTTCATGAGTTGTTATTATGCCTTCAATAATTGATTTTCCTAGAGCAAACCCACTATGTTCCTCTGAGATTATGTGCCCTAACACTCCCTTCAATCTGTTTGATATTATTTTCATAATTACTTTGTACATTGTGTTGCATAAGGCAATTGGTCTGAAATCCCCCATCTTTTCCAGGTCCTTTTTCTTAGGGATCAATGCCAAAAATGTGTGGTTTGTTGCTCCCAACATGGTCATATTCTTTCTTGACTCTTTTGTTGCCAGGTATAGGTCTTCCCCCACTATTTCCCAAAAATTTTGAAAGAAGCATGCAAAAAACCCATCTAGTCTCGACCACTTGTCTGGGTTCAGTTGAAAAGTTTCCTTTTTCACCTCCTCTTTGCTTATTTTCTTATATAGCATTTTATTTTGTTCTTCTCCTATAATCCTTGGGATTGTTGCCAACAATTTGTTTCTAACTTCCACATTATTTCCAGCTAGTCTATTTAGAATTGCTTGGAAGAAATTCACTGCCTCCTCATTAACTTCATCCAGCGACTGAGTTATTGAGCCATCTTCTCTTGTTATGGATATTATTCTATTCCTTCTATTGGATACTACCATTCTATGGACGTATTTCGTATTTCTATCACCTTCTTTGAGCCAAATCTCCCTTGATTTTTGTTTCCAGAAGCATTCTTCTCTTTTTAGGATCTCTACCAATTCCTCTTTCAGGGCCTTTTCCGTTTCAAAATCCACCACATCCATTCCTTCTTCTATAATATGTTTGTTGAGTGTGCTTAGTTCTTTTTCCACCCGATCTTTTTCTTGGAAGATATTTTTGAAGTATTCTCTATTCCATTCTTTGAGTTTATTTTTCACATGATTCAGTTTTATGTTCAGTTTGTACAAACATGAGTGATTTCCTATTTGTAATTCCTATCACCATTCCTTAATCAAATTAGGGAGCTTATTATCTCTGGTCCACATTTTCTCAAACTTGAAAGGGCAACCCACTGGGGTGGCATCTGGCTGGATTTGTAGCTGCACTAGAAAATGGTCCGATCCCACATAGGGCATAATAATAGCTTCATGTGTTTGGTTTATTCTTCCCCAATCCCCAAACATGAGAAATCTATCCAAGCTTTCAACTTTATTTGTAAATCCTTTCCTCCTATTTGTCCAGGTAAAGGTACCATTTCTTGTTGCTATGTTCAATAGGTGGTTGTTGTCCACAAATTCTTGAAAGTCTTTCTAGACTCTTGTGATTCTCCCTATCCCACCTCTATTTTCTTCACAATTTAGGGTTTCATTGAAGTCTCTTGCTATGATTCCCTTTTCTCCCCTGAGATTCATTATGGCCCAAGAGATTTCTTGCCATACTGCTCTTTTCTCTCCTATCTAAGTAGGGCCATATGTGTTGTTTAATGTAAATTGCTTATTTTTTTGTAGAATTTTACATTTTATTACTATCCAATTCCAGTTCTCCTCCATCAATTCACTTATTATTGAGAGTGGGTTCCATAGAACTCCTAGACCTCCTGATGCCCCTTCTTCCCTTACAAAGCATCCTTCCCAATGCTTCCACCACTTCATTCTATTCTTGATTTCTTCTGTGTCCCACTTTGTTTCTTGTAGTATGAATATGCCTACTTTGGATTGGTCAATTTGGTGCTTGACCAAACACCATTTGTTAGGGGTGTTTAAGCCCTTAACATTCCATGCTATTACCCTCATTATTTATGGGGAAGGAGAGTCTCCTTCCCTATCCATAGTTTTGTTTGGCCAGTTGCATTTGCTGCTATTTCTAGTTTAGCTTTATTGGTTTTGGGACCTCTCTTCCCCTTTCCCTTTATGTTTGGATTTTTTTCGCTTAGATTGGGTTTGTTCTAAATTTTTTTCCTCCCACAACTCCCCTTCTTCCGCTTCCTCCCACTCTTCCTCATTTGTTTCCTAATCTCCATTTGTTTCATTATCTGACAGATGAGTTCCTTCTTCCCCCTTCTCCTCCTGATGAAGATTTTGGGCTTCAGATTCTTCTTTTCCATCTACTTGCTTTTCCCCTACCTCTACTTCCCATGCTTCTTCCTCTTGTGCTTCCTTTTCCTCATGGCTTGTGTTCTCAGGGTCCGTTCTCTTGTTTGTGACTTCCTCTATTTGTGTGGTTATGAATTTTTCCAAGTCTTTGGTGTGCTTCACGAGTGTACTCAAATCCTCTTTCGCTTGCAGAGTTATCCCTTCATCATTCAATATTCTTTGGCTTGGGATTATTGTTGTTGCCCATTCATTTCCTTCCAACTTCCTCTTTTGGAGTTCTTCCTATTTGTTTTCTTTAGGCCTTCATCTCTTAGGGCTATTTTGTTTCCATTGTCCTCGGTCTTCTCTACTGAGTTACTTTCTATTTCTTGCTTACTACCCATAGGGTTTTCCTCTTCCATTGTGCCAGAGCCTCCTACCTTTATGTCCTCCCTGAAAAGACACTTCCCTATCTTATTGCCTTCACTTTTTACTACCTTTTGAATCCAAATACCAAATTCTGATAGGATCTCTAGCCTTTTATATACCCCTACTCCTTCCTCTATTTCCACCAAAATATTTGCCTCTGCACCTTTCTTACCATTTACAAAATCTTCATCTATTCCCAGGAAAACCCCCAGAGTATCCCCAATTTTGGTCATGGCCTCCACGCTCTAGTATTTTGATGGTAGGTCTATCAGTTTTAGCCATGTTGGGATTTGTTTGATTTTGTAATTCCATGGGTCAAAATTGGGTTCCCAATTTTTACAATGGAAGTGGTAACATTTGAAAAAAAGGGGTTTACCATATACTATTTATTGTTTCAACTCCCAATCTATGCATTCTATCAGATAAAAGGCATTGGGGAGAGGTTTTATGCTTACCCGGTCTTTGAAGTCTTGCTGCCACTAGTTCATGATTTCTTCTTTTGGATCTCCTGGTCCACACCATTTTGCAAAGAGGGCTTGATCTCGCAATCTCTCCACTCTTGCTTTGATGATTTTTGACGACATTGGGAAGAGCTTGCTACCCCATGGTTTAGTGCTTGCTTCTAATCCTCTTTCTTTTCCTCTCTTCCCTCTATTTTTCCCTCCACTCCTCCAGTTGCGCTGAGGATTATAACGGTTAGGTCTTCTTGGAGGTCTCCTATTCCAATGGGCTCCAAATTGCGAGGATTGATCCCAACGCACATTTTCACCTCCCAGGAAATTTCCTTTGTAGCTCGACTTATTGCTGTCGTCGCTTCCTCTTTGCCAAGATTCTTCCTTCTTGGGACTACCGCTTCAACTGGTTCTCTTGTTCTCTTTAACTCTCCATTGCCTCGCCACTGGTGCCCTAGGGTTTTTATTTTTCCCGAACCGCCCAATCCTGAAATTGCCATAGATTTCATTTTCCCTTTGATTCCATTTGCTGGGATTTTGTTTACCCCATCTTCCTTCTTGCTAGCCACCGAGGGATCTATCTTTCCCTATGTCTATGTGCCAATTTTTTCCTTGCTCTTCCTCCCATTTTTGGATCCTTGGGTCACATTTGTCAATCCAACTTCCATTCGAGAAGACCCATTGTGGCATATGGTTTATCTCCTTCTCCTTTATTGCCTCTGCTCCTTCTCTTCTTGAGATCCTTTCCTCAGGCTCGTCAGCCCACCGCCAACTATCCTGGCCACCAGCTTTCTGTCGATCCCAGACTCTTGCGAAATTTTGCTCCAATGTGCTAGATTGTGCCGTTTCGCCTTTGCATAGCCATTGTAACTTTTCTTATACTTTGTAATGAAATGATAAATCATTTCCTCAAAATCAAATGTTGAATTTTTTATCTAGCAATTGAGATCAACCATATTTTATATTTTTTTATTATTAAAAATAAACCTTTTGCTCTTTGAACATGAAAAAGAAAAATTAGGCAAAAGATGTTTGTTTTGTTTTCGATTAGTTAAAAATATAATTAACAAGATTAATTTAATATATTAGATGTTAATTTAATTTAATATATAATCTAATATAATATATATTAAAAGTATTTAATAATATAATATATTAAATATATATTAAATTATTAAAAAGATAATATATTACATAATTTAAAATTAAAATATAAAATTATAATATTATTATGTAATATATTAAATTATATTTTAGATGGTATATATGTTACATATATATTGTATATATATTATAATATGATGTTAAAATTATTTATATATATATATATGTTGTTAAATTAATAATATAATATATTAAAAATATATTATTTATTTGAATTTGTTATTAGATTATTTTATATATTTGAATTCAATAGAATGGAAAATATAACAGGTAAATAAATTTTGAAGAGTTTAAAATTTTTCCTAAAAATTAATTGAATATTTTTTTGGTTATGGTCATTATGGTAGAAAAATCTTCAAAACTGCAATCTAAAGTTTAAAACCTTCTATTCTATTCCCATACATGAAGAGCTCCCTAATAAAATCTCTACCATTAGACTTGTGTTGTGGACAAAGAAAAAACACCTCATTCTTGCTCTTCAAACCTTTCGTGGCCGACACGGTGCCTCTTGAAGGTCAGAAACAACTACTTAACGATTTTTTTGGTTTAATTATAAAATAAAAGCAATATAATTGATTTTTGGATTTTCCATTAATATCTTCAAAACATTATCCCCCACAAATTCTCGAAGGGTAGGCATAGAAGCTTCCCCAACCTTCGATAAAACGACCGTCCTAGCCAGTTTTCGCCGGTACAACCGGTATCATAGGCTTTCATATTGCTAGATCATTGAAGGGTTTTGAAAAGGGTTTTGTAAGGGTTTTAACAGACGAAGATCCAACAAGTCGTTCCTTCGGTCGGCTAGCTCCAAATAATTTCTGTAGCAGGATACTCAATTCAAAGAGTTTTTAAGCATAGAAAATAGTTTGGATTTTGGTGGAAGGTGAAATAATGGCGCTGGGTTCTTTCTTGGTGTCGAGGATCGCCAGGAGCTCTAGTTCGAAGACTGCTGTCTCAAATGCCCTCCATCAGGTTGGATTCAAAGACCCAATTTTTTATATTGGAAAATTACTCAATTTGTTTTTGTTGTGATACATCTCTAGGGTTTGGCTGAAACGGCCTAATATGATGCCTCCCTTGTGTATTTTTCTAATAAAGATAGAAGTATATACAAAAGCATTCAAAACCTACCGAAGCATTCAATACAAAAACAGTATGAGAACCATAATGCTCAAATCCAACATGTATGCTTGAGAGGGTGCATATTCGATTTTTGGGTTTCTTCTTTGTGAGTGTATCTAGGGCAGACAATTTCTACTGAGACCTGTATTATGTGTATGTTAACGTCGAAAAGGATTTCAAATGTTTGAAGTTGTTACATTTGATTCTTTTCATAAATAGTTACTGTCGATGTGTGACAATGTTGCTCTTTTGGTTGGCTTTCAGTTAAAATGGATGCCTTTTTACCATTTTCTCTCTTGCATCTTCGGTTTATATTTTTAAACGGATTTGAGTTGTGATATCTATCCTTCGTTTTCATCTTAATTGTGGTTCATTTAATGATCTTTGTGTTAAGTTTTTTTAATGATTTGTTTTTTTGGGGTTAGTTTCAACTTTTGCCTCTGATTTATTTGTATAGATTTAGTTTTATGTAATGATTTCTTTGTTGTTGTGCGATTGATAATATATGTTATTTTGGCTAGCTTTTACAATTAATGGATAGGTTGTTATCAACTTGCCTTCTGAACCTTCAACTTATGTTTGGGTATGTTCTTAAATGGGTACAAGCTGAGGACAGATTGTCGCAGTACCCACTAAGGCGACTCTACTTGTATTTTTACTGGTTGCAGGGCAGGATGATTTGTATTGCTATTGGCTTTTAATACTTTTGTTCTGACATTATACTGATAGTTGACATTATCCAAAAATATTTGTTTTTGATATTTTTATGCTGTGCCCCACAGCTTTCTCATTAGATTTTAAAGTAGACATTTTCTCAGTGAAAATTGACAATGTGATACTGAATTTAAACTGATATTGGTATCAGCAGCATGATCATAAAGTTCCTTGGTGTTCCCATGTTTATGTATACCCTTTGTATTGTTGATAAGTTCACATTTTATGGTGTGAACCTTTCTACGTTCCGCCATACTTTGTGAACCTTTCTACGTCTCACCATGCTTTGTGGATTGTCAAAGTTTGTAAATAATTGATCCATATTATATCCCGGCAACCAAGATTTTAATGTATCTTCGAGATTCATGGATGAGTGATGGGTGATATTAATCAGAGTTTAGTTTTCTTTCTGTTATTTAGAATATTAATCATTTAAAGTAATTGCAATTGTACAATTCTACCTCCCAATAATGTTTTCATGGAAATTTTCTTATTACTTTTTATGGTTCTGACATGGTATTAGGTCAATTGGGTCACATGTCAATTTTTTTCTTCTGAATTCTCCTTATATTTTTTATTCAACTACTTTATGCAATGTGCGAATTCCAATTTTTTTGTTTCCTCCCCTATATTGAATACTTTATGCAACAAGTCTGTATGCTACCTGTTATTTTTTGTAGTTTAGTTAGGAGAATCAATTTAAATTTTTGTTATAATACAATCTATTTTTCTGGTTTTATGCTGAGAGAAATTTTAGGTAGTGAGATTGCCATTTAAATATGCGTCTGTACTTCTCTTTTGTTAGAGGGCAAAAGGCAATGACTTTGAGTGCTACTACGGACTAAATAGTAATGTTGTTCTTTTATTATTTTTTTAACATTCATTCTTATTATGTTGAGCGGAAGATGAGATTCTAAAGTTGTTGGGATAGCAACTAATTATATTCCACATTGTAAAATAGTACTGAAGCTGTATTGTAGAAATTCAACAGAATTTTTCCCACAAGAAATAAGCTATGGGATGAAGGTTAGAAATGGTACGTAAGTACACTCTGTTCTATTGCTGGAAGGCACAGCTGTGTATTTAGAAATTAATCCTTGCGGTCTGTGGGGCCATTCTTACATTTATACTGTTATAGTTGCCATTCCTTAATTTATATTTATTTGATACTGGTAATCATTCTCTGATTTATACCCGGTTGAGAAAGTGCAAAGCCAAGTGTGTAGGAGAGATGTTGTTTTGCTCTGAGGGACTGAAATAAGCTGATTTCAGGCTGATTGTGTGCCCAGAGTCCTAAGATTCATCTTCCTCTTGAAGATAATGGAAAGTGAGTATTTTTCTCGCTAATTGCTATAGTTTTCTCCCAGAATTTGGTTCTCCAGGGTAAGTCCACATGACTTCTAATTTGTAGTGATTGTTGCTCTAAACTTTCTTGTGTTCTTTGTCACACCAAGAAGCAAGAAGCATTCGACAGTGGCAGCAAGGAGTGACTGTGTACTTAAAATGGCATAACTTAAATTTCACAGCTGTTTACACATCAAATAATTAATGTTTAATAATAAACACAATATTCATGATGTCATTTGATAATAAACATAATTATAAATGATACCTTACTAAATAAGAAAAAAAAAAAGTAGCAAAAAGAAATTGTAATATAAAATATATTGAAATAACTGTTTAATAATTGCTTACATGTGTTGTATTATTTGTTTTATTACTATAGAAAAATAAAGAAACTTTTGAAATACAAGTTAAAGTAAAAAAATTGTCAAAATAAAAATAAAACCTGTTCTTGTGGGAATGTTAAAATAAATATTGTCTATGTCTTTTTCTCATCTATCTACTTACCCATTTATGTGCTCACAAATCTATTTTGTAGATTATATGGATATTAAAAAAAATGATATTTATATAGAAAGTGAAAGTAAATAATTTGTTTTCATTTAATTTTTCGAAAAATTGGGCACGGTTTCTATGATTCATTGATTTATTACATTGCTATTGAAGAATGAAATAGTATTTCAGTTAATTGTTAATGTAAAGAAAATTGTCTAAAATAAAATAGTTTTAAACTTTTAAGTAAAAGTTAAAATAACATATTCAATATAGGCACCTCAAGATTGAAATCTCCCAACATCTTTCAGAAAGATCAAAGATGTATTTAAGATATCTATACTAGTTATTAGTTTTGCTCAGAATTTGCGGTTTATCCTTTATTAATAATAATAATCTGTATGTGATGACTAGCAGTGAGGTCCAGGTACCTCTAGTTTATGGATCAGCTAGATATCATTTAATTTGCATGTTAATGCCCACCTTTTAAGTTTGCAATTATTTTGTAGGATTTGAGGGAGGAGGTCCATTATGTGCTCTTGAACCAACTAAAAGAAGTGAACTCGGTCGGCAGAGGCTTCTCCTTTCTTTTTGTTTGTTTATTTATTTTTAAAATTATCTATTGGAGGGATGCGCATTGGGATTAAATCTACTTGCTCCCAGAAAAGCAAGTTTAGGGTTACGATTATGCTTGCACCATCATTGGATCTACCAATGCTAGATACACATTTATATTGTACTATCTATCAAACCAAAATGTTCATTAGAGTTTTAAATTTTTTGAAAGTTTCAGAAATATAATAATATTTGAAGCTATACGGCATACAAAATATGTTTGATCACAGAAAACAGAACAGGGGAATGATATAAAAAAGATTTCAATGCTCAGTGTTGACACTATTTAGAAATTTGATACATCTTACTTACACAGTATATAGAGAATGATGCTCTCTAGTTGCCATGTGCCAGGACCCAGATCCACTAGGCTCTATGACAGTTTAAACATTATTAAAATAAAATTGCTACATGATCTAATTTATGATTATTAATAATACTAAATATTCACCATGATCATCCTGGTTTTGGAAGTATGCAAGCTAGAAGCCAGAATTTACTCAAAAAAAAAATGGCTGATATCATGATCATTTTGGTGATGAGACAAATTTGCAGATTCAATGCCTTGGCAAAAAATCTTGATCTGGTTGCACCTTGTTACTATTCTGCATATGAATATGTTGTGTTCAGGCTTTCATGGGTCTCTGTTAGTAGCCATATTTATTGTAGCCAGAAAAGCTCTATTTCTACATTTCAGGTGATGATAAAGGTGAAGCAGGTAGTTTGGGTAAATGTTTTAATTAAATCAACTTCATTGTTTTTATCAATGAAATCAAGCTTTATTTGTATTTTTTCTTCAGGTGATGATATAGGTGAAGCTGGTAGTCTGGGTGTATTTTTTAAATCTAGCTTCTATACTAAATCAAGGAAATACTCTCTCTGTAATGAGGGGTATTTGTCTGAGTTTCTGACTATTTTGATTATATTGAATAGATGGACAATATTCGCACACGATGCATCTCTATTTTGATATTCAACAATGATCTGTGTATTAGATATATCTATTCATAACATGTTTTCATTACCTGTATTGGCTCATCTTTTTGTTTATATAGCATATAAACATGTATTGGATGCTCCAGACATCAACTGTTGCATCTGGGTACAATTGTATTGTATGTATCTGTGGTGGGCTGTAACTAGGCTTTATCCTTGAATATCATCATATTGAATTAACTCGCATAGCCAAGCATTTTTTAAGTTTTTGTGGCTGCAGTAGAGTCAGTGATTCTCTTCAAAGAAATCCATTGATTGTATTATTTTTCAAACCATAAGATCTCCAATGGATTACAAAGATTCAGACTGATTTTATTTATTTATTTTTTTCTTTGTTGTATTAGTATGATGCAACATCCTCAACAGTGGCTATATATATGTGATTTCTTCTATATGGTGCTAGGCCACACAAACCTCCAATGTGGACTTGCTGAACCAATAGAATGGTGATCATTTGATATCTTGAGCTCTTAAGAGAATTGTGAGTGATGATCATTGATATTGGTATATGCTAAGGGGCTGCCGTAGCGAGGCTATATATAATATGGTGAGGCTTGTGATAAATGGGGGGGGTTATCAATGATTGTCAAATGTGAAATGATCCTTGGAGTTTCAAAGGGTGTCAATGCTCATGGGATCTTTAGGTTTTGAGGATTGCCGGACTAGCTAGGATATCAACAGCTCTTGGAAGTGTGAAGGGTGGCAGCAATGTTCTTTGAAGGAAACTTTGGGATCAGCTAACTTGCAGTAGAGTCATTAGGTAGTGGGCTCTGATTCTTTTTGTCTGTGCGCAAACAATAGATTAATGATTGTCGGAAGGAATAGTGGTGGGACATCAAGAGCTGTCTCTCTCTTTATATATCCACATTAAGTGAATCATCAACTTTGTGAGCCGTGTGATCGTGGAATGACATTGAAGATCTAATGGCCCTCACAATCCCCTAGAGTGTCAGAAATTTAGGCATCTGATCCAGACTGCTACTAGTATGATTTAGGAGCTCATCAAGGCTCCATTAACAAGAATTTCATAAAAAGATCAGAAGAACTACTAGAGACCTTCTTGAATTGTTTTGACAGAATTATTTGACAGCACTAGAATTCATGATATTCACTCAGAGCTGAAGCACAAGGCTGAGGGTGGATCACAAGCATACTGCCAATTCTTAAATTGGAATGCCATATTTGTTGTAAGTATATAGAGCCACAAAACAACATAGAGAATCGTGAGTGATCATAGAAACTATACCAGATTTGTTGTAAGCATATGATGGCATTGAGGTATCAATAATGTAAATTATTCATTTGCAAGCAACTCATATGAACTTCTAGGGGATTGTTTGATTTTCAGTGAACTTGCGAGATTGAGACCGAGGAATTGGCTTGGCAGTATGATTTTCTAATACAAGAAAGTCTAAATTCACAACAACAAATTTTGAGCTTTTTTAAGAAAATTACACCAAGTTAGCTTCATTCATTAGAATACTTCAGGATAGCTTCAAAATTGCTTGTCAATTTAACTTATAAACTAGCTAGAAACAAGGAATACAATAACACTTAAATAGGAATACTACGAGACTTCATATTATTAAGGATTGGCTCTGCTGATATAATCCAAGATGATATGAAATTTAATGCAAGCTTGTAAACTTATAATCTTTAACTTTCCAGGAGAATTATATGAACAGTGAGCCATCCATCACATGCAACTGAAAATGAAGTATCCCAAGAGCTAATTGTATCCATAAGGCATTACAATCAGACATAAGTACTACTTGCAACTTGTCATGATCACACTTTCAGCTCTACCTGAAGTTTTTTTGAGTAATTTTCTTAATTTAATTACTCAAATTCTTTCAGGAGACTTCATCTATTGGTTCCAAAATTTGAACAAGAATTTTGAGATTGTCCTTCTCCCACCAAGGATCTTGTGGTCTTATGTTGCCCCCTCCTGGAGGATCCAAGGTTTTCATTGGCTTTCTCGATCCCTTATACCTGCAGACTTGCTAAGGCATGTCAATTCAGGACTCATTTAGACATCCAGTTCTATGGCTACAAGTTCTATGCACCTTGATCATTAGTGAAGCATCATAAACATAATCAATACTACATATAGACTATAAGTTTGTAGGTATCACTAACTTTTAGTCAAGTGTCATTGAAGTATGGATAGCTCACTTAGAGGCCAACCCAATTATCAAGCTTCCTTTTCCATCTGATTACTCTCACAGTGGAGTATTTAACTTAATGAATATGCCGCCCCTACTATTTTCCACAATCAGTTTGACAGAGAAGAATTTCTGCCGACTCAAACAAATTGTGATATCCTCTATTCAGACATTCTAGAATCCAACACTTGTTGGCTTCAACCAATCCATGTGCGTGCACACCCACAAAATTCAACATCCAAACTAAAGTGAGACTCACACCCACAAACTGGGAGGGCTACAACCACTTCCTGGAGGGCTATGACCTCCTTAATAAGCTCAAGCACAAGCGAACCAGGGGATTCGACTAAAACTGACTTGCCCCACTACAATAAAGATGACCAGCTACAACCAGGATGACTGCCTGGGTTACAACCTGGTGCCTACAGCCGGGCACGGAGCTTCACTCTGCACTTGGTGTTGGCTACAACCAATCCACGGAGGCCTCTAAACTCAGTATTCTTAGCCAACGAAGTATCCCTGCCATTAGCTTTTCATCAATGACAAACATACAATTGCACATACTAGAATCACATTAACATGTTTAGACATTACTAGGCCCTATCATAGACATATACCTTATCAAAACCTCTTCATTCCCTTCTTTGGACTATTCACAACTTCTGCAATTGTCTGTTTATGGTTTCAACTGCCATTATTGGTTGATTCCTCTTGACATTTATACTAATTTCCAATATCTTCCTTCGTGGATCTCATTGGCAGATTTAAGTGTTATATTAATTTCTCATATTAATTGTCTGATAATTTCTTTCTTTTCTGAAATCATTTTATTTCTTGGACTTTTTGACCCATGTAACTCTTACCTTTACCTGATTGGTTTTTCTTCTGGTGGCGTGCTTAATCTGGTGCTTTTGCTCTTTTCTAGGTTCACTAAATTCGTTGACTGTCTAAAGTCATTCACTCAAGATGCATTACCCTCAGGCTTTGTCTTGCTACTTATGTCATGCGATCGGGTTACTCCTGCTGTTTGACTATGGACCCTTGGCTTCTTAGTTTCCTTTTTCGTTGGCCTGCTTATGTACTCTCACCAGACATTAGTGATTGCTTGTGAAACATACCACCCCTTCTACTTGGTTTAGCCTGGTCCCTATCAGCACTTTAGCTATACACTCAGCAGTCAAGGCATTGAGTTTCAAATGAAAATCCATTGTAACAATTAAATCTATGATATTTATCGAGAAATCTGGAAGCTTAAAAACACTGAGTTCATCATCCTGGATGTGTCAGTCTAGGTAAACATTAATTTGATAATATTGTAATTCAACATCCTTAGGCAACATTAAAAATTCCGTCAAATGTTACTTCTTAGCACAATCCGATTATTATTTTTTGATACTCAATCAAATGTCCATCATTAGAAGACATACAATTTGATCAAAATCAGACCATTACATTTAGATAAATTGTTCATGGGTACTAGTTATAAAGTCCACTGGTTTTTTATCCTAATAGTAATTTTCAACCAAGACGGATAGCTATGGTGTGTTACAAAAACAATCAATATGATATTTTATCATTGTGCTAGACATCTATGAAGGTACTTTATACATATGATATTGTAATATCAAACTGTATTCTAATTTCAGTGCAGCACAATGGGTTTGGATCAATAAGTAAATATTATTTGCCATTATATTAGAAACATATTATGACAAAATATATAGATAATATATTGACATGTTTAGCATCACAGCGGACATCAATGAAGACACAATATCTATACATCAATTCAGTGATACTACTATATTCTGTTTAATGGAGTAATGAGTACGGAGTTATAAGTATTTATATGTTTATATAGGTATAATACAAATGGAAACATCATGGTAGACAAATATGAAGACCAAATATATTTTGTGCGATACTATGAAGTAGATACTCTATTTGATATGTTTTCTGCTGTGGAAATTATAATTATCATCAATTAGAATATGTATATGGGGAAATGTGTGACTTGACTTTGATGTTACGATCCTTAAGATAGAATTCTGGTTTTTTGCAGGCCACTCAGAGTCTCAAGTTTTCAAACCCTGAGTCTGCTTTGCTACAGAGATGGGCAAGGGGAGTGAGAGCTTTTAGGTTTGCACTAATGATATCTTTAACTGAACTCAAGGATAACTTAGACTTGTGATATGTCCATTGTATTCTTATGCTGATTTGTTTTACACTATTGGATTGCAAGTAATAAGTTTTAGTATTTTTTTCCTTTGATATCCGCAGCTCTAAGCCCACTGGCAATGATGTTATTGGTATTGATTTGGGTACAACAAATTCATGTGTTGCAGCCATGGAAGGAAAGGTTAGCTGTTTCAAACTTGTCACCACTAGTGAATTCTGATAGGTGTTAAGTAGCCCAATTGAGTTTGATGTTTTTATTTGCAACTTTATTTTAATTTTATAACCATTTCTAATTTAATTTCATTTTTTTTAACTGGATGACTGAAGAATCCCAAAGTCATAGAGAATTCAGAGGGTGCACGCACAACACCATCTGTAGTGGCCTTTAATCAGAAGGGAGAGCTTCTTGTAGGTACTCCTGCTAAGCGTCAAGCAGTCACAAATCCTACAAATACTGTGTTTGGAACAAAGCGTTTGATAGGAAGGCGCTTTGATGATCCCCAAACACAGAAAGAGATGAAGATGGTTCCATACAAAATTGTTAGAGCAACCAATGGTGATGCGTGGGTTGAAGTAAATGGGCAACAATATTCTCCTAGTCAGATTGGGGCATTTGTTTTGACAAAGATGAAAGAAACTGCAGAAGCTTATCTTGGTAAGTCTGTCTCAAATGCAGTCATTACAGTTCCAGCTTACTTCAATGATGCCCAGCGACAGGCAACCAAAGATGCTGGAAAAATTGCTGGGTTGGATGTGAAAAGAATTATCAACGAGCCAACAGCAGCTGCACTTTCATATGGAATGAATAATAAAGAAGGTTTGATTGCTGTTTTTGATTTGGGTGGAGGAACTTTTGATGTGTCGATACTGGAAATCTCAAGCGGTGTTTTTGAGGTAAGCTATTATGCATACAAAAAGGATAGCTGTTGTACTTAATTTTGATTTATAAAGCTAATTATACAATCATGTGGAATTTTTTCTGTTGTATACATATAGATTTATATAAATCATTTCCTGCAGGTGAAGGCTACCAATGGTGATACATTCTTGGGTGGAGAGGACTTTGATAACACTCTGCTTGATTATTTGGTTTCTGAATTTAAGAAATCTGAAAGCATCGACTTGTCCAAGGACAGGTTGGCCTTGCAAAGGCTCCGTGAGGCTGCAGAGAAAGCTAAGGTAGAGCTTTCTTCTTCTTCACAGACAGATATTAATCTACCATTTATCACAGCAGATGCATCTGGGGCCAAGCACTTGAATATTACTTTAACACGATCGAAGTTTGAGAATTTGGTTAACCACCTTATTGAGCGAACTAGAGAACCTTGCAAGAGTTGCCTGAAAGATGCGGGCGTCTCAATAAAAGAGGTGGATGAAGTGCTTCTCGTAGGAGGAATGACACGAGTCCCAAAGGTTCAAGAAATTGTTTCAGAGATCTTTGGGAAACAGCCAAGTAAAGGTGTTAACCCAGATGAGGCTGTTGCTATGGGAGCTGCTATTCAAGGTGGTATACTCCGTGGTGATGTAAAGGAACTATTACTTTTGGATGTTACACCTCTATCCCTAGGAATTGAAACTCTTGGTGGAGTTTTTACAAGGCTCATTACCAGAAACACAACAATTCCGACCAAGAAAAGTCAGGTCTTTTCAACTGCAGCAGATGGTCAGACTCAGGTAGGGGTAAGAGTATTGCAAGGCGAGCGTGAGATGGCTGCAGACAATAAACTTTTAGGGGAGTTTGAGCTAGTTGGTATTCCTCCAGCCCCCAGGGGTGTGCCTCAAATTGAAGTCACTTTTGATATAGATGCAAATGGCATTGTTACTGTGAATGCCAAAGATAAGGCCACTAATAAAGAACAGGCCATTACAATCAAGTCATCTGGAGGATTGTCAGAAGATGAGATTCAAAAGATGGTTAGAGAGGCTGAGTTGCACGCTCAGAAAGATCAGGAAAAGAAGAAACTAATTGATGCTAGAAACAGTGCAGACAACACAATATACAGTGTAGAGAAGAGTTTGAGTGATCACAAAGATAAAATTCCTTCAGAAGTAGTCTCTGAAATAGAGTCAGCTGTAGCCGATCTGAAGAAGGCAATGTCTAGTGATAATGCTGAAGAGATCACTGCTAAAACAGATGCGGCAACAAGGGCATCTTTGAAAATTGGCCAGCATATCAACCAACAATCTGGTGGGTCATCTTCTGGTTCACAGGGTGGTTCTGAAGGTGGCTCTCAAGGGCCAGATGCTCCCGAGGCTGAATATGAAGAAGTAAAGAAGTGAGGTCATAATTAAGGATGAGTCTGGGGTGGCGAATTGGCTATCTGCCATATTCAGAGAACAAGATTCCTACATTGGTAATTAAGAGCTTTCATAAGCAAATATTAGATTTGCTTACTCTAGGAATTTTCATGAGCGGTTTAATCTTGTTTA